>QWTY01007602.1:756-21015 GCA_008033365.1 Pseudorectes ferrugineus
GAGTCCACAGATCCTCCTAATTTAGTATAATTGGTAAGGTTACTTCATATAATGCAATTTACTCAATATCTGCATTCAGACCATTTTAAAAAACATTAAAGAGCACTGGCCCTAAGATGGAGCCCCGTGGAACCCCACTAGTGACAGGTCCCCAGTCTGATGTCACCCCACTCACTGTAACCCTTTGTGCCTGACCCATGAGGCAGCTGCTCACCCATCACAGGATGTGTTTATCCAGCTGTGGGCTGGACATTTTCTCCAGAAGGATACTGTGAGACAGTGTCAAAAGATTTACAGAAATCCAAAAAGATTACATCAACTGGCTTCCCTTGGTCAGCTGGGTGGGTTACCTTGTAAAAGAAAATTAAGTTTGCCAAACAGATCTTTCCCCTCACGAACTCATGCTGGCTGTGACCAATGACTGCATTGTCCTTAAGATGTTTTTCAATAACTCCCATACCAAGTACTGAATTGAGACTGACAGGCCTGTAGTTACCAGTCCTTCTTGAAAATTGCGTTAAATCACTGCTTAGTTTGCATTCAATTACTGCTTAATTGATTACCATTTAATTTACATTCAATCACTGATTAATAGTAATTTGATCACCCTTTAATCATTAATAAAAGTCTTTTAGTTAACATTACAACTATGATTTCTCTCAGTTCACCTGCCACATGGCATTTTATACACTGGATAATATGAACAACTTTACCAAATAAAGTTCAATTATAAGTTATTAAAATTTAGGAAAATAAAAGAGGAAACCAGGTAGAGATGTCCAATTTTAAACCCAAAAGACAGTATGCCATTTTTCCTACAAATGCAGAAAAATAACTATGTACATATAGTCAGCTTAAAATAAAAATACATGGTGTACAAATTTTCAACACTGAAATGCAATTTCATCGAAGATATCAGAATTACCGACCTAGTTAAGAAACAAAGTGCTATACAAAAAAGGGAGTTTCAAAATGTTCCAGAAACATTTTAACAAAGTACATATTCTCAGAATATGTAACTGTTCTGCAATCTGAACCCAAAGGAAATTAGATTGTCTCCTCAGAAATGAGCTGCCTATCTTGCCAAGGAACACTGACTTGTGTTCCCTGTGTACCCACAAAAAGGCCATTACTGTTAAAAATGTCCATTTGGGAAATGTCCTGTGGGTAATATCTCAGTGGCAGAGTAAAACTCACCTGGAGTTCTACAGCCAGTGTAAAACCACTGCAAATCTCAAATGGTTTGTCTTTTACAGGAAACCCCCACATACACAGGGGTGTATGGCTTACCTACACTGACAGGTACCCAGTGAGAGGAAAACTGAGACCAAAGGTGTCTAGGCTGCAAGTCTTTTGTCCTATGAGCTTTAAACTAACTTGTTCATACCAGTAAATCTTAAACAGGTTAATTTCAGCTCCCGAAACTGAAAGCTGCTGACAAAACCATAAACAACTTGCAGTACTTGTCCACTAAATATGAAAGAAATCTTACATACCTCAATTCTTAGCTTTTCACTATAAGGAAGTAAATAAGTAATATGAAAAGTGTACCCTGACACCACATAACCATGGGATGACACTCTTTGAACTCTGCAATGAACTCCTAGTTATATTAACAACTTCAAAATTGTATTGTCATACAGTAGACAGAAAATACAAGTATAGAATGTAGTTAGAAACATCCTTGGAAAGAACAGGCATACTCATAGAAAGGATATAATTTGATAGATGTAAATTCAGTCTGCCAACAATTCACTAATAAATTGCAGATTATCCTATGTCACAAACTGTCCAATCTTATCCAAGAGCCTAATAATAGAATGTGTTTAAACATGCTTAAAACATGCTTCAAAACATAAAAAACTGCTCTTCTACATTCTGAGTTTTGGGGATTTTTTATAAAAACAAAAAATCAACCAAACCTCAATTTCTTAATCTGTCAAAAAGACATTCCTATGAAATTAATTGTGAAAAATATAATTTATAAAACTGAAGAACCCTCTGTTCTCTGTGATGTAAAGTATTTTCTATATATTACATTAATAAGCATGAGAGGACTGAGACATTACACCTGGACACTTTCTGTTTTGTTCCTCAGAACGCAGCCAGAGAAACTTTCCAGGATACATCTGGATTCAGCAGGTGGTCTCTTGCCTGCCCTCAAGATAACAACTTTCTTGGTTGTGTCTATTTCACCATTAGCTTGAAAGTTTTCTGTGAAACAGAAGCATTTGGTTTGTTTAAGATTTGGGCTGTGTGACAGCAGGGGACAACAACCAGATCAACAGGTAGACTGGCAAGATCTGGAGCAGGTTCTTGGCCAAGGGCGCAAGAGGGTGGGTGTGTGCAGACACTGGGCATCCAGTTTGCTCCAGACTTCACACCAGGCGGCAAGCCCTGGGTCAGGGACCTCACACATTTTTCCAACCCCCATGTATGGCCTCGTGGATGTTATGTACCTCTGCAAGCACCCTCAGTGCAGGTAGCTGATGTTTTTAAAAGCTGGAGGAAAAAACAGATGGATATGTAGATTAAACTAAGGTTTTATTTTCCTCCCCACAAACAAAATCTGATTCACCTGCGTTACATTTACTCATTCACTCTGACTTCAGAAGTACTTCAGCCAGCTGGCTTTGATGCACTCATGCATCTGCTGTTAGTTCTCTTTCTTAAAAATGCTTTTTGTTTGCTCTTAAGCATATTTTGCACTAGAAACACCCTTTCTATTCTTTTTTCTCCCAATATAATCTAGATTAAGCTCATGTCACACAATAAAAATTATATTCACTGGAGGCAGAACATGACATTTGCAAAGCTGAGTCATGCCAGCTAATAAATACAACATCTTTTGAAGAGGATTTAAATAATACAAAATTTTTTTATCAATTAATCCAGGGACTGTGAAGGTAAGCTGTTATTGCTGGTAGAAGATGTTTTCTGTATGGTGAAACTCAACTCACAACAAAGTTATATGCTTCTCAATAAAGTGCAGTTCGAAAAACTCTATATCCTGCTGCTTGGTGTTCAGAGACAGATGTTGTGAATGCAGAGTCAAACACACTGCTTCTGATATCTGGAATCTTAATTACAACCCAGTTCCATCAAACAAAAATTAAAAAGGTGCCCAGCTCTTCTTATCAGATTCATTCTCTTGGACTGAGCAGAGAGCTCTATTCTGAATTAGTAAGTAGCTACCACAACAACATAAGACATTCCCAAAAAATCTTAACCACCCAAAAAAGCCCCCAAAGAACCACATCACAATCCTCTCTGCTCCCAAATAAGGGTATTCAACTATCTAGCTCAAGGCCAGACAGCATTTGCTGCTTAATTCCTATTAACTTTCAGTTAGTCACGTTTCTACACAACAACTTCTGCCTTTGAAAGTCTGTTCTTAACAGAATTCACAAATTAGAGACCAATTTATTAACTAAGAAATCAGAAAACATGTTCTGGAAAGGGTGAAAAAAGAAGGCAATGAAGAACACACTGGATATGAGACTAGATTAGCCCTTTGTTACATACACTATGCCTATAGAAGAGGTAGGTGTTTAGCTAAGATGTGATTTCATGCATCATCATTGTGCTACACTTCATCCACATCCCACGACGGCACCTCTGGAGATGCCAAGTGTGGCTGTACGTGAGGGAGCTGACTTTCACAAGCAGAGCAGTGCTACCTACACCAGACAGAATTCTGGAGCAGGCTACAGAAAGTGAGCCTGGACCAGCTGCTGCAACTCCCACATATGGACATGACCCAGACTCGCCAAGCCTCAGAGCATGGCCCCTCCTCAAATGTCTCCCTGCCCCTCACACATCCTTGGACCTCAACCCCTTCATGGCCATAAATAACACATAATAATCTGGAGGGCTGACAGTTGGGAATCTAGAGCTAGATCTAACTTTGTTCTTAAGACGTGACAATTGCAAAGCAGAGTCATGCCACAGGACCTAGCTACAAATTAGTCAGACAAGTGCAGATAGCAGTGTATTGCTATCCAGCACAAAGAAATCAGAGCTGCATCAAGTCAAAACTAAAATAACTATTTCCATATAATTGTAACAACAACAAAAAAATAGGGACTTAAAGAGATTTTGTGTTTGGCCTAAGTAAATGCTTTATAATAGCACTGTGCTCATAAATGCCTTCTATTGTTAAACATCAACTTACTTGTCTACATAGCTACTACATAGCACAGACAAGCTCAGAGCATGTTGCCAAGTCAGACCCCTTGTATGACACCTGTCTGTCAATTTCACAGAAACACACTGTTGCTCTGAAGGGAAACAGAGGTGCCTACGCTGAGCATAGATGTGGATTTCTCAATTAGTTCATGTTAGCTAGAAAGTCCTCTGTTAACTGAATATTTGTAGTCACTGCGAGCAATTAAGAGACCAGTACAATGTTTTCACCAATAAATGAAAAATCTAAGTTAAATTACAAAGGATAAACATAAGATCAAGTTATCTAGCTTATTTATCGAACACAGGTTTTTATTTGCATGGTCATGCTTTCAGATGAAAGATGGAAGCATAAAACACAACTTCAATTAGAAAAATAATTATTATGTCCAAAACACAAATGACATTTTTGATATAACTGCATTAATACTTTCTGAGACAGGTTTGCAAAACAGCACTTCTGTAGTCTTGACACCCAGGCTGCAGGCCCCCCTTAATAATCTATACAGATTTAATCAATTTACCCAAGTTAAATGGCATAGGGGAAAAAACAGAAAGCTATTATCAAAAAAACACTTCCTGGGTTTTTTTTTTCCTAAATTGTACAACAGTCTCAGTAGGCAAATAGTGGAAGTTTCAGCACATTATTTGGTGGGGGAAGAAATGAGAAGGTCCTTAATGTATGTTAAAAAGCTTCATTACCAAAAAAATAAACAATTCAAAACAACGATTCAGTAACGATTCAAAGATTTGGCCAAAACTTTGAGAAACAGTACCAAGCAGGTAAGCAAACTACAGTTTTATCCCTGAGTATATACTTAACAAGTTTTATGTACTTTTAGTATTTTCATTCCCCTTATGTCAATCTTGTGTATTTAGAGAAGCTCTGCAGCATCCCCAGCAGCTCTTTGACAAAACTCATTGTACAACACTCTAAAAAACCCCCAATGGATACAGCGAGTCTGTTCTTTAGGTAACATTAATAAAACACACACGCAGTTCTTATAGTTATCAACCCTTACTTGCCAGGTACACACCAAGCAAAACACAAAAGAAGATTTGTTGTCTTTGCTACAAATAGGAAACAATACAGGACTATAACTGGACCAGATAACACTTAATTTCTCACTTTTTATTAATACAAGGGTTTGTGCAAGTCACTAGAATTTTGTATCCTATTTTGAAAGGATTCTTATATGACGTAACAGGATTTTAAAATGCCTAATCTTTTTCTCAAGATACAGACTTTATACTTACAGCTTGCGATTATGAGTAAGAGTCAAAAGCCTTGTAAGTGAGACAAGCTGCACAAGAAAAACAGGTTAAAGAAACAAAATACTGTGTGGAAAGAAACCTTAGTTACTAATGCTGACCTACAGAAGTTACCAGGAAAAGTAGTAACATCCTGTTTTCTGATGGATATATTTGCTAGAACTGCATTTCTTTGCATAATTGCTCTTTGCCAAGCATTATTAAGTTGAAAGTAGATTTTTAAAACAACAAATAAATATATAGTTAAGTCATTGGTTGATTTGTGGCCACTAATATGCTTGTACTGCTTTGTATTCACCCAAATGTTCAGCTTTCTTTTGTTTGGGTGGTGGTTTTTTGTTTTATTTAGTAAACTAAGAAACAGAAAAAACCTCCCTAAAGTTTGAAAGTTCATTGTGTAGATAAATGCCAGATTAATTAAAGATAGCCTGCTTTAGAACTTCTAGTTACAAACGCGAACAGTGATAAATGGACAGGTGTGCTTCCAGTCTGAAAAGGCCTCCACAACATCATTAACCAATACTTTACACAAAGAGACATTAAAGTAATAACTGAAGATCTTGAACATCCAATCTGTTTGTGTAATTTATTTTTTTAGATAGGCATTGAAATGCCATTTGAAGAAAACAAATGATGCAGTATCCATTAGTGCCCTTAGAAAGTTATTCTGATGATTAAGCCAGCTAAGTCTGAAAAATATGCCTCTCCATTTCCTTACAGTTCACAAGCATTTTCTCATCCTTCTCCCTCCCCTTAACTCCCCCCTCCTTCTCAAAGAACATTTTCTCTACCTCCCCGCTTTTGAAAAGGCAAGATACAGGAAGAAGTACAAATAAGCATCTGGAAGGTCTGCCTGTTGGGGGAGATCACGCATCACTAGCCTTTTACTATTATCTCCATTATGAATAACACCAAGCAAAGACATACAACACACTGTCTTAAAATAAATTAACCAAGGCTTTGTAGTAATTTTCACTATTTCACAATCACCTTGGCATTTTTGCTATGGACGCATTCCATATGTTTTGGGTTTTTTAAAAATTAATAAATATTCTGTTCTTGTCTATGTATCTAGTTTCTGTAGGATGATCCAACTGGTACAGCTCAAACCTCAAAGAAATAAAGATACTAGAGTGACAGAGGATGCAGAACTTGGGAAAAGTGACCCCAAAACTACTAGGCATGTTCCTCAAGATACTTGCACTAGTATGCTGCTGTTAAGGCTGAAACTGATGTTAGAATTGTGTGCAACTTTTACCTTTCTGCTGGTATTTCAAACAAACAAAATAATCACCCTCAAGGTGTGTCAAGCTGCCCAATTCTCAGTCTCTACTGCTTTTCCTTTTGTGCTGTCTCTGTTCTTCCTGCAATTTTGCACTGTGAAGCAGGCATGTAAAACCCTGGGGACAATAGGGATAGGAGCAAAAAGCTAGAAAACAAAATAGAATGAACAAGCCAACCAGCCCTTTCATGCTGTGTTCACCTCTTTACACAGCAATGGTAAAAGAGCACTACGTTCTTCTTGCTACAGAGTCCTTTTATACTTTATGTTCCCACAAGTTTTGCTAATAGAGGAGCCTGTGCTTTATGCCCCTGCTCTGTGTTGTCCAGGTCTCCACGCTAGCCCAGCACAGTCTTCAGACATTTCTCTTACTTACTTCTTGCTTTCTCTTCTTCCTCAAGAATATCTGCACTTCTCTCCTCCATTGAACACATGTGGCAAGGAAAAATGATCCACCAAATATTAAATTCTGTACTGGTAAAAATAGTATCTACTTATAGCAGGTGTTATCAGTGTGAAATAAAATCTTGTTGCTGTAAGATGGCGCAGCAATGCAGTTACATTCTTTTCCCCATTGTGGGCACTTCAGTTTGGCCATCACGTTACCTGGCAATATTTGCTTATCCACACTGAATGAACACTTTCAAGTACAAAGACCTAGCTCTGGAGAATTTGTTTGGGAGGGAGGAAAGGGAAGAAATGAGATTATTTGTAAGAAAACATATTTGAAAACAGTATCAGCAACTGTGATACAGATCAGAGGCATACTGTCTCCAAGCTATCTCTCTCACATTATTTTAGTTAGTCACCTGCTTGCCAACAGGTAAAGAAGGCAAATGAAATACACACACAAAATACTTCCCTCTAGTTCCCAAACTTCTGACCTAAACAGAAATCCTAAGGGAAGCCTAAAAAATAAACAATGTTTTGACCATAGTATTTCTCATGCCAAAACAATCACAAGGCATGGAATACTTCTGCTGATAACTTGAAAAGTCCTGAATAACAAACGTGAAGTAAAATACTTGTGCTGCCTCACTATGAAAAGAATGCTGCTGCCACACACTGTAAGAATCTCAATAAATATAAGCATGAAGACTGAAGTGTTTCTCACATCAATCAAACCACTTACCCAGTTGAAACAGGGAAATACAAGTTCCTTTACTCAAGATCAACTACAGATTTTTCAGACAGCCAACACAATAGGCAATTTTTTGTAACACACAGGACAAAGCCACAAGGAAAATGGCAGTGGCAACCACTGTAGCTCTTTGTATCATGAAGGACTACCAGGTTCCTCCAAGACCCAAACAAGCCAGCACAGGAAATTACAAGGTTTAGCTCCTGATAGATTTCAGATCAGATGCTTTCAAGTTTAAGCCTGGAAATAAATGCTTTTCCAGAACCTCCTATGGTACTCTCACCATCTGGTGTCTTATTCTACTCTTGTGACAGGTAAACTTAAGTTAATCAGTTATTTCTCTTGGCGAATACTTAGTTCCTTAGACCACAAAGTAAATATATATTAAGAAGTATCATCCTGGTTCCAACTGTTATTATGGAGAAAGAAGACAAACCACTAGAATTTCCTAATATATAAATCCACTACTTTTACTGGTACTGCCACGGTCAGTACATGCTTCCCTTTTAAAACACAGACCTACTCTCATTTAACACAGTGGAACTTGTTCCATGCTCTCATTGCAGCAATTTGGAGATACAAACCACTGACTAGTACAACAGCTTCATTTTCTCTCAAGAACTACTGTGGCAAATGACCACAAAACAGGCATTAGACGAGTTTTGAAAAGACAAAAATAGCCCAAACTAGCACACTGCCTTTTACAAAAGAGGTACAAAGAGAGATTTTTTGACTTTGAGAGAAGATGCACTATTTTCTTTAGTTCTATGGAGATGCTTTCCCCCATCCCCCGTTACAGTGAACTCCTAAGAACCTTTGCAGACATTTTTGAAAAAGACATTGTAGTATCTTTCAAATATACAACTGGTATTTACAACTGGTAAATAGCTTCATATTGACATTTACAAAGTTTGTGGTGAGTGTTCTGTCTGCACACTATGGAACTGCTGTCAAAGTGGTGTGCAGACTCCATTATCATGACAATTTAAGCTGTAAAATTCAGTGGAAGTCTCTCCATCACAGAAAAAAAGGTGTTTTCTGCCTTCACACTTGTCTTAATTCTGTCTGGTTTTGTTTGTTTTATTTACTAATATCATAGTATTTCATTTGTATAATCCTTTCCAGTAAAAGATCTATTGATGAGTCATTGGAGTTTTGCTGGAGGGTACAATTGAATCTGCATGTGTAATTGACTTAAGTAAATAAACTCAAATGAAAGAAGCAACTACTTTGACTAAATTGTCAAACAGCCGCATGGTGACAATTCAATTTACCATACAAAGTTTCTCTGTTTTGAACGAGGTCCTATCTCCTCCAATGTCACACAACTGTTCATTTTTCCTTCTCTGTGTGTGGGCGGGGTGGGAGACATTTTCCTTGTATCTGCTGACAAAGATTTGCTCTGTATATTTGGAAACAAAAACCCGAAAACCACACACCAATTCCTTTGCCTGGGATAACAATTTTTATCGGAAAGTTAAGATTAAGGTGTAAGAAGTATGCACTTAGATAAAAGTTGCAGTTGCTACTGAACATGTTTTTCTTTCTCAAATAAAGGAAAAGGACTGTTAAAGAGGGTGTCAAAATTTAAATCCGTAGCTTTGTTTTCACTAGCAACTTCTGAAAAGGGCACAAGACGTAATTACTAAATTAAGCATCTAAGTACAGACTCAAATCCTCTCCCAACCCAAAACATTTCCCTCATTTTTCCTACTCCTCACAAAAAAATACAGAGAATTTTACATTTTGAGTATCGAGGTGTCTCCAAATATTTTAACACCTGACCTTTCCCTCTGCACTTTACAGCAAGTCAACAAATAAACCCAGTAAAATGAACATGCTCTCCTTAGCTTTCTCCTTCAGTGCTCAGGTTGAGGAGCAAAAAAAAAAAGGGAAGCCAAGAAATTATAAACTCATTCATTCTACCATCAAGCTGCATTAAACCTTGCTTGAACAGCTTAAGGTGATGATATTCTACCTTTTCACCCAGCTCATGTGCAGGACAATAGTGCCTGTGTAGCACAGTCAGTGAAAGTGAACGTGGTCCTGGACTTGCAATTGTCTCAGGTCAGCATTTTGGCCTGATCAGAGAACATCCAGGAATCACCACATCTGCTGCTCCATTTGCTCTGGGCTGTGACTTACAATCAGCTTGTAGGACAAACATTACAGACTGCATCTAGGAGGTATGAAAGTGGAAGGGAGAACAAAGAAAGATCTGTGCATAACTTGTTAAAAAATATCTACTGCATTTGTCAAAAGACTGGAAGACAGAACTAAAACAACCAAAATTTTCTCATCACCATTCCTCATTACAGTAACTAGATGAGCATCATGCAGTCAGTAACAGCACCTTCACCAGCAAGGTGCACTTGCTTCCTAAGCGGACTCGATCTCCTCTTTTTCTTCGGAGAAATAATGAGTGATGGCTCACATGCCAGATTCAGCACGCAGGGCAGATATGGTTGTGGTCCTTTCACATGGAATAATCAGTCACTGCCCCAAAGACCTCTTTGTCTGCCACTCAGACACAGATCATTTGGTTTAAGGTATTCATTATTCAGTCTCTCCCTCAAACAAACGACCCTCTCTCCCAGACACGCAGCCCAAACTGTGGCTTCTGAATTGCTATCCACAGCTAGGTAATTAATGAAGCCTATCGTATTCTCATCAGTAGAGTTATCCCCAACTCATTCATGGAACTTCCCATGGAAATAGATCAGATTGCTGCACCTTAAAAATGAAATATTTAGCATCAATTTCTCTAGAAAACATCTGTCACAATACGCATAACCACTTTAGAAGCACCAATGCAAACATCCTTTTGAATTAGGACACTTCTAAAAATAAATTCCTTTCTTAAACCACTGCATCTTTAAGGATTTTGTGCACCTACACTACAAAAATCAGTTCAAACTGATTTCTTTTATGCTCTTTAACTGGTGACAACGAACTGTCTACACTGTATCAAACAACACTGTGAATTCTGCAGAAAATGCACTATCAAGACTCTTAAAAGCAACAAAAACACTGGCAAGTCTTTAGTCATTGATTAATCTACATACTACAAGACACATGGATATATTTCAGTCTAAGCGTCAAAATTAAAACAAAAAAAATATATATCCCTAGGAAGAATAACAGGCATACAGGTTCATCTAAATACTATGCTACCCGTTCAATTTGCTCATCCTTAACCCTCCGGCCATCCTGTGCTGGGAAGCTGCCCTCATTCTTTTCTCCAGGCCCTTGTTGCCAGGGCTGCAGCTGCACAGCTCATTGCTGTTGAGGCACATGTCTCTAGAGGGGGACACAAAGGGTTTCATTATCTGCTCCTCCAAGCAGCCAGATAAGGGCATTCCCCCGTCTCCCCCCACCAGAAAGCCAGCAGGCAAGCCCTCGCCAGACGTGACCACTGACATGTGAAGAGCTGCAGAAGGCACAGTGCCCTGGCTCAGCTACCTGTCACCACCAGCTTGCTCCCTTCCAGGGATACTCTGCAGAAGCTGCTCATTTATGATCCAGTCTTGACTCGGGACTTGATGGGGAGCTCACACTGCAGTTCAACTTAAGAACTACTGAGATGAGACCTGTATTTTTAAAACTAATGAGAACAGTCTCCTAATAAACCAAATCTTCCAGAAAGAGCTCTGTTTAAGACATGTGGCCTTCTCTGGGACATACAGATTGAAGACAGAAAACAGAAAAGGACTCAATGACCAAATCAGCATACTGTGCTGTGGTCTAAAGCACTGTTCATTAATGCTGAACCACCTTCCCACGGTTTACTTTAAATCTTTATTGGCATTAGGAGCTGGATTCATTCTGTGAACACATTTATGTGGTTGTGACACATTGATGTGGTTGTGAAGGAGAGGGATATAGGCAGTGTTTCCATTCAGAAAATGTAGCTAAATAAATAAAATTCTAAATATTTAAAAATCAATTATTTCTTGGACTGGTTTCGGTATCTTCTTGCTTGTAAATGCCAGAATATTGTCAGCAATTTCCTAAAAAGAAGTTGTTTAACATTTCTGGTGTCAGAAGAAAGAAAACAAGTAAAAGTAATTGTTTTCATTTTGGATTTCTCTCTGGCAAAAATTCACTGCTGAAGAGCAGAAAATTATTAGAGAAGAGAAAGACATTAACTCTTCATGAGAACTCTGAGTATCAACACACAATTCATAAAATATGTTTTTGAGGCTATGTACAAATAAGTTGTTTACAATGGAAACAGAATATTTATTTCATGTGCATCTTACACATACACTTTAATGAAGTGATTATCAGTTCTACATTAATAGCACATGCAGAGATTAAATAGAGTACAAAACCATTCCCACTTAGGGTGTCAGACTATCACACAGCAAAAAGTGGAAAGGAAATCACAGTTTATCTAAGTCTTAACTAAAGGCCAGACTAGTTTTTCACTTAATGTCATCAAATTAGCGGTCCTGTACCTGAAGGTCTGTCTCTTTACAGCAGTGGACAGTGGAGGAAACATCTAGAATCTGTGCCAGCTCCGAGGAAACCAAGTTTCCATAGAAGGCAATATGAATTCCACTGTTTCCCACCCGTAAGATTACCAGAGCATGCTGGCAAGGCTGTGCACTTACTGCACGCCTGAATAGTCAGGGGATGATGACCTCCAGATACAGTCTGAAACCAAAAGGCTGGTACCTGTCCCATGATCTGACAATTGTGACCTAGGACTGGAAGGGCCACAGGCAGAAGCATGCTGTTTTAACTCTGGGTTAACAAAAGACAGTCCAGTCTACTTCATGGTAACTTTTTGAGAAACAGGTTAGATCTTCCCTCATGTGTTTCCCCTTGGAACTTTTACTGAGGTCTTCGAGCCTCATATGATTATTTCTGAAGGTCACAAAGAAAAGCAGAGTTGAGCAAACCTAACTTCTTCAATGAAATAAAAGCTCACATTTTGAAAAAAGCACATTTACAGTTAACTGGCTCAGTTCTGTGTAAAGCATTTAATACTGAAGAATACAACTGATATTATTCAAGGACCCTAACTGAAATACTTCCAGTACAACAAAAGGTTTATTTTTTTTCTTAACCTACAATTGTGGGCTTTCTTCCATCATGTGTATATATCAAAAATACTGAAAGCAGGAACCAAATAAGATCAAGAAATGGTACAGGTAACATTGTTTACTTGTAATACTATGTATTTCAGTATTTGATTCCACCTGCTCTTTTATCTAGTCTTATCTCCTATCTCTCTCTCTCCCTGTTGCATAGCTCTGTAATTGGGATGACAGAACAACTAGTAGAAAGAACTTCAATTTCTATGTTAAAGACATACATCAACTAGTGTCCAAGGGGGAAAAAAACCCCACCACAAACAACACGTCTTTTACATTAGGCAGCCCACAAAGCAGAAGTAACCAGAAAAATAAAGAGGGCTAGGAGCCAGAGGAGCAGCAGAATAACACACAGTGGTGCTGAAATAACTGCAGTTCTTGAACTTGCAATGTAGTGAATAATGCTGACATCTGTCAAAAGAGAGTGTATCTTCTTTTTATGTCACTAGTACATCCATTTTTGAACATTTGAAAATAACTAGCAGGTGTGTATATTTTTATATAGCTAGATAGATACCTGAAGGCATTCCAACTGCTCTAGTGAGAGGTGCACAAAGCTATCACTCTCAAAAAAATGCTGATTTAACTTGCTTTGTGATACACTGGTATCTCAGACAGCTCCAAAATTTAGACAGCACTGGTAACACCAGTAATAACAGTCAGTGCATAGTGGCTGTCAACTTTGACTAACACTGTACTAGTATTTTGATGGAAAAAGACGTAGTGCTTAGGATTTTTGCAAAAATTCTGAAAACAATAGTCTAAAATAAAGTCTTTCACTTCTTGATGAATATCCTATTTTACTGTAATATCAAAAATGAAGTTTATCAAAAATTAAGTCCTCTTTAAGTGTACAAATACTAATAGAACAACAACGAGATAGTGAAAAGTCTTTTAGAAGCTCTTCTGAGAAGTTACTGCTCTTAATTTGTCAAGTGATGGACTTTTGTTCCTTTTGTAAATGCATGTTATTAGTAACTGTGTTATTGAACACAGACTCAGAATATCATCAGTTCCTGCAAAACAAGCTATTATTTCTGGATGTATGTGAATCTTACTTCTAGAGGATTCTCAGCTATATTAAAAAAAAAAAGGCAGCGAAACAAACAAAAAACCACTTCCACACTTGAGCTCAACTTGAACTACCAAATTAGCAATAGCTGCAGTGCTACTCTGTTGTAAAGCTTCCGGTAAGTAAATGCTACGTGACTTCTTTAAACAGATATGGAAATGAAAGTATTATCAACCTCTAGAGACTGGAACAAGCACATGCTTTTTTAACAGTTTGTTTTGGGACATATAACAGAGATTTTTCTGCAACAAAACCTCACACTTGGGAATTAGATGTCTCCAAGGTGTTACTAGTCACAGCAAACCATTATATAAGTTAACAAAGAGCATCCAAGAGTCTCCAATACTACCTTAAAGATCCCTTTCAACCCAAACCATTCTGTGATTTATAACACATACCAACTCCCTTCCCCATAAATGGCACTACAGTCAGTATTTGCAGAGCTATCAACTTTTTCCCAGGCTTTTAAAACAGAAATAGTTACAGTCTTTCTCCTGTACCATCCCACAAAGGACTTCATAATGTAACGTTATCCATCAGCCTTCAATTTCTGTGCCCAACTAACAGAATCACCACAGTGGTACCAACCACTACAGCTATTTTGAGATACAAGTAGCAGAAAGGAAGAGGCAGAAAGGTAACACGAAGGGTTAGTGCTATATTGGAGGTAACAGGAAAGGCTGGTGTTCGGATGGGGGAAAGATATGAAGAGGAGAAGCAAGGCAGAGCATAGCAGGGTTAAAGAAACTACACTTACGAAACAGGTCTGAAGTTTGCATATGATATAAAATAACTGGGTGGGAGATTTGTGTGGTTTTAAACAAAAAAATCTAAAGAAGGGAAAGTAAAAGCACAACAGATAACGTACTACATTAAAAAGATTTGCTGAAATATATCTAAATATGCACAGGCAAAGATAGTTGCAGGAGATATTGAGGAGCTAGATGGAGAGCAAAAGAAAGACGGTACAGAAACAAAGGAACCGTTGTATTTACAAGAGAGCACTTGTTGGCAGAGTCATTCTCTAGACTGGGTTATCTGAAGGTAAATAAAATTTTGACAGCAAGTCGCGTTTTTCTTCCACAGCAATTCTGTTAACAATGAGAAATTTCAGCAAACTTCGATGAATTTGTTTTCATTACAACAAATAAATCACGTAGTAACATCTATATACAAACTAGTCTGGGGATCTGCACTTCAAAATCAGTGGGGACTAGAGATTCATGTCACTGTGTGGCTTTTCATTTACTTGTTATGCCACACCACAGTCCATTAAAATGCAGGAAACATTCAATACAGCAGTCTCCTGTGGCTTCTCAAGTTAGGGCCCTTATGTTAGAAGCATCTCAAAACTCAGATGGAAAGTTAGGTTGCTAGACTCTCAGAAGTGCCAAGTACAGAGCAGTTTCCACTCAACGCCTGACAGATTTTTGGAGATGCAGGTGCTACTTAACTACAGATTTAGCATGCTACTTTACAAATCAAACAATTCTTCTGGCACTCCTGCCTCACAGTAATTAATTACAATGCTTCTCTGTGCCTCCTATCCCTCTTCTGCCTAAGGTAATTTATGTATATATACATATATATAATATATATATATGTATGCATATATGTGTATATATATTACAGCAAGTAACTATCACCCATGTAGTCTTCTGTAAGAGAAGATACTTCACATTTCCTCCTTACCACAGTAAAAGCATCTTTCCCACAATATTAGCACTAATTTGAATAGACTAGTCTTAAAAAGGGAGCTAGGATAGCCTTAATATTCTAATTTTTTAATTCACTCATACTAACTAAAAAGCAAACAAAAACCTACTGAAGCCACTGAAACTCCCCACCATTTTCCTGCCTTAGATAATTCAAAAGCAGCATTCCTCTTCCACCTGTCAATGGGATTTAAAGAAGTTACAGCTTGAGGCCACCCACTCTTACAGGTCTTACAACTGTGAACCAATGAGTGAATGTGCCCAGGATGCACAAATGCAGTTCAGCCTCTGAACATGATTCACACTTAAGGCTCAACATGACTGACAAAGTAACTGTTGACAAATACTTGAAATGAAGTCTAATAAACCAGCCCCAAACTGAAGGTCAGTCATGCATAATACAGTCAGAGAGAGGCAGACCTATTATGCAACAGGAATAACAGAAATACTGGCCTACTTACCCTTCCTCCCCAATTTACTCAGTAACAGAAAACATTCCTGGTAGGATTAATAACTGGGAATGAAGAAAGACTAGAAGGATTAAAGACTGATACACATTTCAATGCAGAGAAAGACTTAAAGACAAGACGTGCTTCTTTTGAATTGCCTTGGTCAAAAGAAGAAATCAGATTCTTGAAAAGTCTACAGCCACTAGTTCATGCTTAAGGAGGCAGGAGCAGCAAGATATTGCTTCACTCATTGTATTTTAAAAAGAAAATTACATAACCAACTGATGTCTTGTGGTAAGCCTAATATGATTTGAATGAAGCATATTCCAAAAAAATGGATCAGTCTCTCCTGGACACAAGGTAGCACCCAAACAGTTCAGCCAAACAGCACTCGGCCAAACAGTTCTGGACATGAGCAGGCATGCAAACTAGGTGTCTGTGAAATGATAGAAAGGAAGCAAGAAGTCTGTAAAATCTGCACGTCCAAAGCAAAATGTTACTAAAATTTCTAAGACAGTATTCTGAATCTATGTGCCAAAACTCTGAACAAGTGCATACTGGAACACATCACTCCTTCAAGGGACATAGCTTAAAGTACTTTTCCTAGAAAGGGAGTACACAGTAAGCTGCACATAATGTTAAGAACAAAGCTAGAATATAATCCATTCAATGTCCTTTGGTGTGCTGTAGTGACTGTTGGTCTGGAAGACAGACTGCAAGACTATTTCGCGTGGCAAAGATGAACTTGAAAATTAAATTCTGCCATTAGCACAAGTCTGTTCATTGCCTTCTCTTTTCTTCTTTATACTAGATCATTCATAGAGGAGAGAATAGGTTCCTTTTCTTTCCTTTGAAGAAAATGGACAGCTGCATGATCAGAAGCTCCACCCAGAATTCAAGAACATTTAGATAATGTTAATGGAACAAACAGATCTCCTCTGCTTGTGCTCACTTTCAGCCAGTTCTTAGATTCCACAGGAGCTTTTCTCTGCCTCTGAACTACTTAACTTACTAAGTTTTAAGTATTTCAAGTAACTTCATGCTGCAGAATAGGAGTCCTTAATTATTTCACACCTATAACAATCTAATTTGACTGTGTAACAGGCATGCATTGTCTGGCAGCTTTACTGAATGGACAGCATCGAACACACAACTCTGAAATACAGAAGACAAACAGCGAGCACTAAACACGGTAAGGACTAATCACATGCAGCCTGGGCTCTCCTAGGAAACAAGATGCCAATGTTCAAGTACACCCAGGACATTTGTGCTTGACATTCTCTCTGCAGATAGCACTTTGTCCCAAACATTAAGTATTACATGGGCTTTGGGCATTTTCTGTTGAGATGTGATTATTCAAGGTGGAAAAAGCTAGAATTATATTCTTATGCTTCTTGAGCTTTGTGCCTTAACTACAAAATGACAGATTTTTTTTCCTGTATAAAATCACATATCAAAAAAAAATTGATTGCAAACTACAGTGTAAGAGGATAGGAAACAGGTTTTTCAGGAAGTCTTACTTCACACTGTACATAAGATTAGCCTATTTAAAAAAAAGATTATAGCATACAACTTCCAAAAAGGAAAGAAAAAAGTCTTACAGAAGAGAACTACTCAATCTGTTATATAAAGTGGATTCTTTAGCTAATTAGAAGTCTAATTATAAAACCCCAAAAATGAAAGATCTCTCAGTTGTATATTCAGTATTTCAAATTACAGAAATTACAAATTTCAATACATTTCAGTATTTCAAATTACATTTCCTAGCATAATTCCTTTGTGGGCCTTGTGCCTTCCTTCTCCTCCCCATTACACCACAGAGGGGGACAAATCAGTTTAAGTATCTAATTTAGACATCAACCAATATTCCCGACACACTTTTCTATCCTACTTTTTGTTTATTATTCTCTTCATACAGACAGGTACAACGAAATTTGGTTTCCATGACTGGAATTATCTTATTTACAGACTTTGATTCCTAGCTTTCCTCCGTTTTACGGTTTCCAATGCCGCAAAGCTTCAGAGAATTTGAGCTTCATGTTCCACGTACTGTGAAAAGTAAGAGCAAAAGCTGGACTGTGGACTTTCACATTAATATAGTTCAGCTGGACCAGCTGTGTTCTACCTCAAAATGCAAACAAAATGTTTCAGGGAAATAAACCAAAGTTTCTGAACATTTATGTGGGAAGCTGAATCAGTCACATAATTCAGTTGCACCCCAGTGATTTGACCTAAGTTTAACAATGGAGGAACTGGAGGACAGTCAGATACAAATACAGATGGTAAAAGAGTCAGCAGTAAAAAAATGTGTTGCACAAATAGGCATCTGAAATGGAGTAACAGAAGGCCAGTTTTCTACCTGTATTACTTTAGTTACTCTACAGGATTAATACGATGATACAAACTCAGAAGTTAAAGGAAGTTAAGCTACACTGAAAAACAGAAGTCCTTCATGAAACAAAATGTTGAAATCCAACAACTTATGTTTTTTTTCTTTTGCCCTTAAAATAAAAAGCACTGAACTGAATTTCAATTACATAAATGAACTAAAATTTCCCTTTATGGCATTGCTCCAAATTCATGAATCAATTATTAAACTGAAAATTAGAATTGTACAGAATTAATGAAAGTGTGGTGGATGAAGTCTAAACATTTCCTTACACAGGAAACTAAAACCCATTAAAACCTTGCACAAAAAAACCAGCCCATGAACCAAATTTTAAAATCATATACTAAAAAGCAAGGAAACATAAAAGATACAATTGAGATTTTGAAGATATGTGGTTTTTCTATGGTGCAGTCCACCAACATTTTAGGGTATGACTTCTGGACGCAAAGAGTAACGCAGGAGTGTTGCACCAGCTTTTAGTGCTAGACATGAATGGAACAAAGGCTTCCCTGTCAAACTCAAGTAATTTACAGTTTTGACACTACCTTGACAAGCAAGAATTTTTGTCCATCTTTTCCTCCACCCTAGTATTCTAGAACTTCAGTGAATTAGCAATACTAGAATAGAAAAGTTGAGAAAAATACATTTTTGTATTTTTTTTCAGATTTTTCTGAGTTTGCTCTGAACAGTTGGAAAGTGTATGTTTAAGAGTATCATGAGGCTGGATGAGGAATATACTAACTATGAAGAAGAGCCACAAGCCTAAATGCTTCTACTTCACATGACTGGAAGTACATCCACAAAGCACACGGTCAGAGTCATGCGACAAAAAACCCTGGCACGTGAACAAAGATGCAAGTCCACCCACACAGTTGCAGTGAGACAGCGAAAGGAAAAGTTTCAGGGTTCTAGGCAAAGAGGCAGCAGGAAATGGGCCTAGAGCACTGTCCATCACTATCTCACAATCTTTCAATTTTTGAACCTCAAAAACTTAAGATAAATGAAGAAAAATACTAGGATCTAAGGCTTTTTCTTTTTTTTTTTTTTTTAATCTGGAATAGGTCATATCATAAGGTGTTTACAGAGATTTTACTCTCACCAACTTCATAGCTGCCAGCAAGGCAAGTCAGGAAGGCTGTACTTCCTGATCTATGATTGAAGCTTCCTGCAGACTCTCCTGGAGCTCGTACAGAAAGGCCAGCCAACAGGTTGGGAACGCCCACCGCACTTCACTTGTTTTTGGCACAAGAATGAAATACACATATTTTTGCACTGTGGAGTTCTCTTTGCTTCCTGTCTGCTCCTGCTCCAGTGGGGATCACCACTGACTGAACCACTGCTCCAGAAGTCCTGTTTCTTCCCCACTTGTCTTCCTGCACCAATTGTCATCCATGCCTGTGGCCCTCCTGCTGCTGCTTACAGTACAACCCTTACTTACAATACAGCCCTGACTTCCCTCTGCTATTAAATATTGCTCTTCTTTTCCTCTGAGTCTTCTTCCTCAAATAGACATAATCATCATCTTTTACCTGCCCTTATCACCCCTACACATGCTACCCAACTGCCTGCCTTCATTCTTCCCCCTTCCATCCACCCTCAGAAAATGGGATTTTTCTGGTTGTCAATTCTTATGGGCTTGGCAGTTTTAAAAA
>QWTY01007603.1:0-11204 GCA_008033365.1 Pseudorectes ferrugineus
CTCACCAGATTGACACAGACATTGATCAGAGACCTAAGGTGAGGCAGGAAGGATATGATAGGCTGCCTCTGAAGTGTCAAACAAACCCCTTCAATCAAACTGCTGGCAGGCTCCCACTCAACCTGGCGCCTGCAATACAACAGTAGGTGCCATTAGCCGCGAGCTCCTGCCTCCCACCAGACGCCCAAACACGGCGACCGACACACAGTGACGCCCACAGAGGAGATGTGTCAGACAGCAACAATGTCCAGGAGGAGCACAGAGTGCGTGACAGAGAGAAGGCTTTACCCACGCAGTTCAGGAAGGCACAGAGCCACAGAGCACACCGGGTGTTTGAGAGACAAGAAACACAGCAGAGGGGGCTGGTGCTAGTGACACAAACCCCTCACAGCAGCAGTGGTGGAGGAGCTGCATTTCACTCCCTGATGCTTCCCTCCGACAGAAGAGGAATGAAAGAGAGCCCACACAGTGGTCTCAGGTGTGCCTGTGTGGGGAAAGGTCTGCTGTGCCAAGCTCCCAACCACACTATGCCCTCCATCTCATGTGACTTATGGATGTTCCCATTGATATGAACAACCCCCATGAGCCTGAGTGCCGCCTGTGAGCTCGATCTTCATCTCCTTCACCTTGTGCAGGAAGGATGATTCACTCCCTGTCAGCACCAAAGTCCTTTATTCCAGGATCCTTTCTTCCCTGACGCTTTGCTTTTTTCACCAAAACAGCATTTAGGGATTGTGCCAGATGCTGAAAGGATTCCCCTTCCTAATCATAAGCAGACACAGCATAGGTAACATCAAAGTGGTTCACACCCTTCATCCCAGGGCCTGACTCTTTGCAGTCATTGTAGTTCACAAGCCAACATCTGACTGCATTTACTGGGACAGAAAGGCAAAAGGCTGGCATAGCTTGTTAGCTCAAGCCTTAAAAAAAATCCCAGTCAGGCTCTTCAGGTGACTTCTCAGAGTCACATGGGGAATCAAGTGTTCACTATGCAAGTTCTTCTTCAGACCAACATATATCTCACCTTTGTGCATCCACTGTAACTAAATCTCCAGAACAGTGGTTTGTTCTTGTTCTTACACATCCACTGATTCCAGCAGACACTGGATTTGGAGTGGGATGCCCACAGAAGGCAGTGTATAAGATTCTGAGTGTGAGTACCCCAAGGGATGGCTCCAGGGGTCTTGCACCCAGACCCAGCCCTAAGAGACTGCTTGACTTAGTGATGCTTAAATGTAGTTGCTGCATTTGTTCCAGTGGCTTTGCTGTCCTTTTGTGGACAAAAGAGTAATTTAAGCCAAGCATAGGTACAAGGATAGAGAGAGAATATGAAAGGATTTTCCCTTTATGGACATCCATTCAGCTTACATAAGGAAGCAAGATCTTCAGGAACAGAAACCCCTATCTGCCTTTGAGGCAAGAGAAAGTATGAGCGGGGAAAGAAGGAATGAATGAGAAGCAGGCAAAGAATCAAACCACCAGGAGGCAGAAGGACCAAAATTTCTGCCTCTGAATTCCCTACAAGGGTGGAGTTTCTTGAAGCAGGTTAGCCAAAGGAAAGTGATGGGTAGTGATGCCAGAAAGAAGAGATCACCTCCCTATTATTTGGTCCATCTTTGGGACATAATTCTGATGTTCTCTAACATGATTTGGCTTCTCAGCTGAGACTGCCAATGAAGTGCCATTCAAGTAGTTGAGGACATATGCCCATGAGGGTGACCAAGACCAGTGACTCTTTTTACTCAGATCGCTGGAAAATTCACAGGTCTGAGTGATTTTATACCACCCGGACTGGATTTGTACCACTGCCTCCACGCAGGAACGCTCCATAGTCAATACTTCTTGAAGTTGCCAAAGCCTGTACGTACCATAATGCCACTGTGTGATACACAAGTCTTCCACTAGGCATGGACCTGAAGCAGTTGATGCAGTTCTTTGCCTTTTACTAGGGAGCACTCAGAAGATACTGCACAGCTCCTGACTATTTTTGTCTTTACAGAGGACATAACAGTATTGCCATGCTAGAAATACGCCTACTACTTTAACTTTCCATTAAAAAACTCACAGCAAAAGTTAATTAAAAGATGGATGGAAAAAATCTGAAGACTTCTTTTCGGGAAAGAAAAATGATATTTCTGGAAGTTCTCTCTGTAGTTCTTAATAACCATGCTGCTACCAGAAGACACAACAAAAATGTCAACATAAACACACACACAAATAAAAACACCTGTAATTTTCTGGTGTGTTGTAAAGGCTCACTGCAACATGACAGCTTGAGGTAGATGACATACCCACACTTCAAGGCTTGCAACATCAGAAACAGACCCCAGAGGGTTTCCAGAGTACCTGCTCACCTCAGAGTAGGCATCTTGTGAATTTTATTGAACATACGATCCAATCTCTTTAAGATGAGGATCAGGGCAGGTCTCACCGCCTCAGCTGTCCAGTCAGTGATGGGCAGCATCTCCATGATGTAGCGCCGGAGCCCACGGCTCTCCATCGTCTGCGTGTCATAAGGAGCTAGTTTCAGCAGGGAATGTGCGATTTCTGCCAATCTGAAACCACGGGTCATTAAGAGAAAAATAAATACAACTTGCATTTCTATACATATGCTAATGGACTAGCATATAAATATTCAGGAGCCTAGTAAAAAGAAAATGATGCAAAAGTCAAATGTGCTACTATTTAAACTCTTAGATCTGATACCATAGTTCTGGTCTATTAAGATTGTTTTGCTGGAATCACTGTTTATATTTAAGAACACATGAATGGTCTAAATATTACTTTTGCATTGACATTAAATGCACCAAGGGAACATCAGGAATCACAGATTTATGTAGCTAAAACCAAAGTACCTGTGCTGGCTGTAAGACTACAACATTGCAAATGCCTGTGAAACACAGACCGGACATCGCCTGTTTGTCAATTAGTAAGTGACTCAGTTTTGTTCTGTGCTTGTTTTTCAGCACTTTAGGAAGTATCACTGTGCAATTTTCAGGTGTTAAATTTTAAAAGTAATGTGTCCATAGGTTTACACAACATGTCCTTTGTAGGATTGCTCCCTGCAGTTTTGATTTGTCTCTCCTGACACCTCTACAGATTGTGTTGCTGTTGCTTTTTCTAACTCTCCCAGATGGCCTTGCATTTTTTGAATTGACTGTGAAATATCATGGCAGCATTTAACTTACACTTGCAGTTTGACAAAAATCTACTGAACTACTTGGATATTTGTGGTAAGCAAAGACCAGAAATAAAGCCACATCTACTAATAAAACGGGTAGAAACCTATGTATTCCATGAAACATCAACAGTCTTTGTATTGGACGATTACAATACAATCCTATCCATATTGTAGGGGCTTTTCTGAAATGCATTCAACTAGTGGAACATTTTCTATTCTCTTTATAATCTGCCTAGTAATATCAAGGACAACAAATTCCTCAGATTAACCAAAAGTGGTATAAAATTGTTTTTTTATCCAGTACGTCTTTATTATTCCTTTTTTAAAACTACTTTGTCCTACTGTGGAGTAGTTTTGTTTTCCTTAATGCTGTGAAATTTAAATTATCATATAATTAAGCTTCTTTTTGGCAATACAATACCAGTTGCATGCAATGGTATATGAAAACTTCCTTATGCATTATAAAGTGTGAGATCCATTTCATCCAACTTGAAACATCACTCTCAATTAATCTTCTAGCTCCTTCCTAGCAGAAATAAACAACCTGGGAAATTCTTATCTTCCTGAAATACTGGGGTAGACAGTTGGATGTGCATCTTCCTTTTCACTGTGTGCAAAAAGATCTTTATGACTCTTGCAGACCAAACATTTGACTTTTAAATGGCTAAAATTGGGTGAGATGAATCCTGTCTGAAGTGACTAGCATATTATCTTGTTTTCTGAAGCCTCTGAAGTGGCACCTGTCAGCCTCCCAAGACCATGACTGTCACATCACATTCTGATAAATCTGCTCTCTATGTAGAACTGAGTTTGTCCTACAGTGGTTAAATCCTGTCAGTCATGTCACTGATACTTAGGAATTTATGTAAGGATCGAGATATGTTGCTTTTTTTAGAGATAACTATGCTTAAGCATTTCAGGTCATAACAATGACAAAGCAGCTATTTCTAGCACTTTCCAGGAGACTTAAGGAAATCAGAGCACAACTCATCTGCTGTAAATCAATGTCATTTTTACTGCTGTAACCTTTGACCATGAGAGACCTTCTCTCTTGAAAAGAGTGCAGTATTTGCCAGCTGCTAGTGTAAATGAAAAACTGACAAAAGAATCAGGTCTATTCCCTCTTGTCCCAGTTACTGCTTCTAAGTAGCAACTTATGTTATTTTATGTATACCATGAAGAGCAAACTCAGAGAATCAGGTCCAAAGTGGTAGGAGGCCCTCCCCCCAGCTTCTAAGTCAGCACCATGTGAAACCGTTTGCATCCAACCCGTGAGCTGGACTCAGTGCAGCACTTCAAGAAAAGACTTGTGCATCTGCTGCATCACATGCTGAGGTGCTGGTCCTGTCAATGCCTTCTGTCCCATCCTCTCCTGTATTTTAGGCAGTCAGAAAGTGGTTTTTCTGCCTTTCTTGCTTGTGAGCTGCTGGCTCTGATGCACAGTGCCACTGGAGAGGATAAAGGTTGTATTCAGCGAGGTAGGCAGCTTCCCCACCCCTTGCCCTGCAGAGACAGACTTATCTGCTCTGCTCCTTGCTGCCACTTGTCATGATATATCAGATGGAGCTGTTTCAGATGGGGGTCTGAATGAGACCAGAGGAAAGCTTAAGAAACCTTCCTTATACACAAGCAGGATCAGTACAATCTAAGGAACATTCAAAAAACCTCTGCATGTTTCAGACAAAAACATGCAACTACACACCCAAAAAGCAATTCTGTCCGCTCTTTTGAAAAAGAAAGAGCTAAAAGAAAAGAACACCCCTGAAATGAACAAGTAAAAGCAGAATGCCTGTGGAATACCTCATGTGGGACTTCACATCCAGCAGCTCCAGAGAAGTCACTCGGGGCTCACCAGCCACATTCTGCAAAATCTTCAGCCTTGGACCACAGTGCTTGTAAAACTCTGTGCAGATATTCAGCAACGACTCTCGTGGTCTCCTGAACTCCTCTCTGGCAATTCGTTCATCCAGCTCCTCTCGGGGAAGACCCTGGCCCTCCTCCAATAAGTGAAGGTTCTCCCTGGAGGATACAAAGTAAGACACAGTAGAAAGCGTTATATGCAGTAGATCATCAGGGATAGATTACAACAACTTCTTCATCTCATTTTTGCAACAGATGCTTTCCTCTGCAATTGAAAGAAAAGTAGTTGCATCTGCAATTAAGAAACAAAAAAGGGAAGTTATAATCTGCCAAGTCTTGCTAAAAATATAAATATTTTCTGTATGAACTATCCTTTGATACACTCCCCTGAAAAAAGGCTGCCTGTCACAGCAACAGTATGTGGGAATGGTTCATCACACATCAGAGGAGACTGGGATAAAATTTTACTGTACCTGATAAAGTGCAGTTTGGCTCCCTGTTCTGGGTACCTGGGAAAACAGAAACACTGAGGTTGTAAACAGCAACTTAGTAGTGTCTAAACTTGCCTTTCTAAAAGAAAGTGGCACTGTTCTAGCCCAGACATTTATGCACCATGGTCAGGATGGTATCTTGTGTCACTGGAACGATGCCTACACATAGTTACTGACCACACTGAATTGCCTTTACCTCCCAGCTTCCATCAAAAGACATATTCCTAGAGTTATTGACCTTGTTCTGAAAGGAAAAATTCAGGCTTAAAAATCATAACTCTCTTTCAAGCGACTTTTACTGATTTTCACCCCAGTGCTCAGTCTGTTTCACAAAACCAGAGCTCACCAAGTGGAAAGAATACCTCAGCGTGGGTTTTTTGTTTTATTGTCATTTTGTCTTGTTAATTCTTTTTGAGAAAGCATTAATAGACCCTGAACTACTTGGCTAACATGTCCAAGTCTGGAAGAGTAATCATTCTAAAATCATGTGACTCCTGCTGTTGCTAGCAGATGTCTGTTGCGATGATAACACAACAGAAGTAACAAGTCCAGGAAACCTGGAGCAGTGCAAAAATATTTTGGATCAGAGGCTGAATGTTTGATAATTAGAAAAATATGGAAATGTAAGTCAAGATGCCTGAGTCACACTGCATTGGGAATGTCTACATTGTCTGTCAGCAGATACATATTAACTGCTCTCCAAAATCAGCAGATAGATAATAAAGTACTACTTTCCATTACACCTTATTTTCCTTAGACTGAGCAATCTTTCGAAGGAAGTAAATGGCAAATGTCCACTTCAGACTTGAATATGTCTGGTTTATCTGTTGGTTTATCATGTCTGGAGTTTATCTGCTTCTCAGATCAGGGATTGAAAGTCAAAGCCATATTTCATTCATGATTGAATAGATTTTAAAGAATAACAGACTCATGCCAGGAGTTACCAACCAAGATGTGTACACATTTATAAATGGACATCATAGCCCTTTGATGATCCATGCAGAAATTGATTTCTAGATCCCTTGAATTTAAAAAGAAAGACAGGTAATAACTTGGAAAACTCTGGAAAAACAGCTACCCAAGCTTTTCCTAGGATAAAATTCCCCTTCCAGGTCAGCACAAACATTCAGATTTTTAGCACAGTAAGATATAGTCTGGCCAGGAGAAGGCAGGGCTACCTACTGCAAAGAAAAAACTTCACAATCCCAAATGCTTGTGGGTGGATTTTGTAACAAGATTTCTTAAGCCCTTCTTCTATGACCAAGTAAATTGTCAGTGGCCTTGTCTAATTTGCAGCAGCCTAACTGGAATGGCCACTATGGCCAAGGAGCAGAATTACAGTTCACTACGGCCATGTCCTTCTTTGTTTCCTTCTTCTGTGTGAAAGTTCTTTGGTGTTTTGTTTGGTTGAGTTTGGGGGCTTTTTAAGAAGGACAAGAAGATTTCCAGGCATCCTTTCATTTCTCTCGAATTGTCAGTTACCCTTCCTCTGCTATCTGTAACTGCAAAAACCCCCCAGACCAATGTGGAGGTAAAGATCATAGATAGAGACCATAGGGAATGTACAAGGAAATGGGAAAGGGAACAACAGAAAACTAGATGAGGTGCCGGTCTCTGCAAGCCTCAACCAATAGGCAGTTCGTGTTTGTATGGCTGTTCAGTCCCTTAGAACAAGGCCAGAAGGATCTGACCCTTCTGCCGTCCAAGTATGCTCTGCCCACTCGTCACTTTGACAGTGGACTCAGCAGGAAGCAAAGCAGAGAATAAGTGAGCTTCAGCAATATACTTCCAGAGGGCAAAAAGGGGAATGAGTAATTTAGGATGCGTGTCCTGCATTTTGCTAACCTGGTCGTCTATTTAGATACATTGTTTTAAACTAGAAATCCTAGTCTTGGATATTTTGGTTACCATGAGAAATGCAGTCCTAGGGAATGTGCTCTTTTTATGTGACTGTTTTCTCCCACAGTACAGTACCCAGAGCACTCCCTCAGCTGTCTGAGGCCAAGCACTCTGAGCAATAAGATGTCATCTTACTGAAGAAAACCCCAACAAACTGTTTCAAAAAATAAGAAAAAAGCGCCTTACCTGGTGTTCACACCTGCTGACATGGTGTGGTTTGCTGTTGTGGTCCCTTTATGGCCTTGGTCACATCGACTCATCTGTGGGGCTGTCATAGGCCTGGCAAAGAGAAGGTGAACAGTACACTACACATTAAATCTAAAAAGCACACAGAAATTCTGTTTTTGCTCTGAAATCTGGCACTAATTTTACCAAGTCTAAAACTCAACCATTAATCAAGCTAAGCCGCGTGTTGTGGCCTCCTGTGCATTCCCTCTCCCCACACGGACAACCAAAACCAGGCTCAGCCCTTTAGCTCATGTGTGTTACCTGGTGAGAACTTCTACACTGTACAAGAGGGCCTGCAAAGAGGTGGCAAGGGCACCCATAGAAGCAATCTCCTCACGAGCTGCTGTCCCAGTGTCCACTTGAGAGGTTTGTCGCTTCAGTTTTTGCAAGTAACAGGGAACCAGTGCTTCCAAGACCATCAGCATCTGGAGGCTGGAAAAATAACAATACTTGGTCTGTTTTATTTTGTCATTCCTAAACTCGCATTAGGTAGAGGCTTAGGTTTCTATCTGAAGACCCTGGATCTGTCACTAGGCATATGATTTCATTGCTTCTCACTAGAAGTCTTGAGACAAAGAAACAATTGGATTAGGAACTTCAGGGGGAAACTAGATCATGCATGAAATAATAATAATAATAATAATAATAATAATAATAATAATAATACCCTCTGAACTTTCAGGTATCTTCCAAATATGTCATCCATTTGCTAACAAGCATTTTCCCTTCCAAAGACTCTTTTATTCTCTGATTCCCTCTTGCAAACTAACATTTGTACTTAAGTAAGTTTATCTCCCCTCTTTCTGCTATCTTCCTGTTCTCTCCAGCTGCCTGTTTCTCCCTCTCCAGTTCCCTCTCCATTGCTCCTCTGACAACAGAAACCGACAGGATATGGTGTGATCCCCACCGCGAAACATGGCTTACACGTTGCTGCTCTCGCTGCCATCCAGCTTAGTGCTGCACCAGCAGCTGGCAGGACTTGGAGCTGGTGCCCTAGGAAGGGGTAACAGGCAGAGGCTTGGCCTCAGAGAAGCCCCATACTTGGAATGCATTTCTATAGCCACTGCCTTCATTTGCAGCCTTGTTTTCACATACCATATGCAACTTTTACACCTTTTCTGAGTCTGCACAAATTAAGACAACAGATTATCACCTTCTGAATGACTCAGGAGCATAAGCCACCACTGTCACACACAGCTTGATGGCTTCACTGATGGAAAAGGTCAAGTCTTCATTCCCATAGCAGAAGTCTGAGGGAGTAAAGCAATGTGAGAAGACTATCACACAATCATACTAACCATGAAAGGAGCTAGCACACTTCTTTTTTTTCCACCCTCTCCGATTGCTTGCTTTTCATGTTAACAATGCCCAATAGGCTCTTGGACAGATAAAAATCTGTCTCTATAAAAGAAACGTATGCTGCACTCCTACTTGAACCCTACTGCCCAAGAACACAGTAGGTGAAACAGCTCTCAGCAGGTCACTCACTGCTGAGCAAAAGGCCTACAGAGTCCTGTTTCAAACATCACTCATCGAAAGCTAAGTCTTAAGCTCATACATGGCAAGGACACATGTCAAATTAATGATAATTTTTATGCTCCCTATGCTTTTTCTTAGATGTTCCAACCACACAAAAAACGATGCTGATGCACCACTGATGGCAGAAGATAGTTTTACTTCTAATCAAGCCCCTCATATACTCATAGCCACACGGGTGCCAGCACAAAAGAGAGTCTGTTTTGCTAGTGATTTCAGAAAAAGGTTTCAAAAGCATTTAAGTCACATATTAAAAATATCACTTTGGGGATAATTAGTTCTGGGCACTAAGAAACTAAAAAGAATAATATTTGTAAAAGAGTAATATTTTTAATAGAACTATAGTCCTGTTTTCAGAAATGACTTTGTTATGCAGGAGCCCAAGTCAAAGTTAAGGTCCTAAAACATGTAAATCATTTTGAACAACAGAACTTGGAAGTCCGATGTTTTAGATAATTCTGATCTTCAAATGGAAGATACCAGATACACAACATACTCATCTACAGTCTCATCATCAACTCATACTTGAGAATTTTTAGAGCTGTTTTTAATAGCTCTCCACAGAAACCTCCAAGATTTTATATAAATTTTTGGTACAATCCACAAAGAGGAAGAAATATCTTCTGTTTCTGTACCACTTTATAACTTTGTATATAATTGTGCAGCATCATAAAATCCCACTTTATTACAAAGCCTTAACTCTAAGGCCAGACAGGCTTCACAGTGCATCAAGGTAACTAGTATTTAAGAGAAGTGCAAATTTGGAATCAATCCTTATAAAAATCAGCAAAACTCACAAAGCAGCCAAATTCTTAAATGCGGCATTGCATGGATAACTATCAAGAGACAGAATGTCCTGGATACACCATATATATATAATCTGCTTTATGATAAATCAACATCCCCCCCAGGAGCTCAGCACTGCTGAATGTCTGAATTGTATCCATCATCATCTACTAGTCACAGTCTGCCCACGGGAGAGGATGCTGTTTTTTCCTGCCCATATGGAGCAGAGCAGAGGATGACACTGACCTTGTCAGTATAATACAGTTTATTAGGGATCTTTATTCTTCACCCACACATGTTAAAATTCAAAATGCCAGAGTCTAGACTCAGACTAGAAGGCTTAAAGCAGAAAAAGTAGCTTTGGAATAAAATTAATTAATAATTCCCCTCCTGCAGAAAATATTAAAAGGATGATGGTGATAAAGCCAGTCTTAAAAGCCTCATGAGGCATAAGAAACAGATAGGACATTCCTGAAGAAGAGAAGGGCTCTGAAGAAATCATGCTGCATCAAATGTCTGTTGAATCAATAAACAATAAACAAGAATTACTGAATAAAGGGTACTTTACTATTACCTAATGACTTGAGAGGCTTTTCTGCTTTCACCAGCTCTAAGATGTCCAAAATGTCTGGAGTATCTCCCTCCAAAGACTGCAGCAGGTCAAACAGGCACTGAGCTGACACTCCTTTGCTGGTTCCATTGTTTGTAGCATCCTGTTCCAACAAGAGACATTCATGTCATCCCAGGAATCTTTATCTGGAGATGTGGACAACCTTTGTTTTTGACAATGGGTCCACATGGAGTTCAAGAGCTCACTGCTCTCAAACAGTAAGCCTTGCCTGACTCAACAGACTGATGCTACAGAGGGAGCATGATCTGAAAACTGCACACAGATCTTTGCTGCCCTATGAAGGACAAAGATAGGTGTGCTGACAGTGCCGCACTTCAAATTAAGATTCCATTAATCTGCCTGAACTCACTAAAATGTTAAAACATAATTAATGAATATTTCAAAACATGGCTAATTTAGTCTTAGACTTCACATGTACTAAAATTTGGCATTAAGCTTTTAATTCTGATTACTGGATTTAAGAATGGATTTGCATTTAAAGAGTTACAAGTCATTACTGTCCTTTTATAATATATTTATACACAGAAGTTTAAAGTGAGACCACATTTACTGGCCTGGACACCAGCAGCCTGCTATCTCAGCACCCTGCTAT
>QWTY01007605.1:0-57035 GCA_008033365.1 Pseudorectes ferrugineus
CAAGGCCCTTCACTATCTTCATTGCCCTCCTCTGGACACTCTCTAATATTTTTAAATCCTTCTTATATTGTGGCACCCAGATCTGCCTCCAGCACTCAAGGTGAGGCCACCCCAGTGCAGAGCAGAGCGGGACAATCCCCTCCTTTGCCCTGCCGGCAGTGCTGTGCCTGATGCACTCCAGGACATGGGTGGCCCTCCTGGCTGCCAGGGCACTGCTGACTCATGTTCAACTTGCCACTGACCAGGACCCCCAGCTCCCTTTCCATGGAGTTGCTCTCCAGCCTCTCACTCCCCAGTCTGTATGTCCAGGGTTGCCCCGTCCCACATGCAGAATCCGGCACTTTCCTTTGTTAGACTTCTGCCCAGCCCTCTAATTTGTCCAGGTTTCTCTGCAGGGCCTCCCTGCCTTCAAGGGAGTTGACAGTTCCTCCCAATTTAGTGTCATTGGCAAACTTGTTTTCTGCTCCTTCCAGTTCTGTGTCCAGGTCATTTACGAAGATGTTGAAGAGCACAGAGCTGAGGATGGAGCCCTGTGGAACCCCACCAGTGACAGGTCTCCAGTCTGATGTCACCCCATTCACTGTAACCCTTTGTGCCCATCCTGTGAGCCAGTTCCTCAGCTGATAACTAAACAGAAGGCTCCTATTTCTTGATTGATTTTTTTTTTAAATTTAAGTGTGAAGTGTTGAACTGCATAGATTTATAGGGGAACTGAATGCCCGTTGTCCTAGAATTGCCAGCACTTCCAAATGAGTCTATCTATAGGGGATGGTAAAACTATGGAAATTCTTGCTTACTTTTTGAAACATGAAGCTTAATTTTCATCCCTGAAGCAGAATTCCATATAATATTTACCAAAACAGGGCTTTCTTGACCCAAAATATAAGCAGGTTTTAAAACTGTTCTTTTAATGTTAGACACAAATAACTGTTTATGACTGAAGGCCAGCTTTATTAGATGTAGTTTCAATCTGAATACACAAACAATAGAACTCCTGTCTTTGCTTTTTAATCAAATATTAAATGGCAGTATTTCTTTTTTCTGAAAAGACTTGAAAGTGATCCTGTTCCTACTGGCTGCAGGAGCAGACACTAATGTGTATATAAAATATCTCGCCACTGAAAGCATCAGTCCTATGATTTGTGTACTGATAGAATTTTAATCTTCTGTCCTGTAAAGACTGATCTGTATATAAACACACAAGAATAATTAGCAAAGGTGGCAAAGACATCATCCATCTCTCATCAGCAGATGCACTGCTAAGAGACCAGAGACACAATACATAGTTTTTGCATCACAACCTGACAGCTTTTTATTGCTGGGTTCTCTCCACTGTTGTCCACAAACTTCCCAACCATTTCTCTTCCTCAGCTGCACTGAATTGTTGCAGAAGGCAAGACAAAATGAAAACAGGAAGAAGGGCATGATAGACAGGAATCTGTTCTCCTTCTTGTGAGTGATCTTACAGAACAGCACATTGGGTAGGATGAATTGAAATAGCTCGGACTTGAATGTTTTTGTCATTGTAATGCTGGTAGAGGTCCGCAGCCCACTGCTGGTAGCATGTTTGAGATTTGTGCTTCACTCCAGAAATCTGTGACGGATGTGGCAGCCCAGTGCGTTCCTACATGTTCTGTATTGAGCACAGTGTTTTTGTTTGTGACTGCAGAGCTTGAATGTAGCCTGATGGAAGTAGAGTTCCCTAGGCCTCACTGGTATCTCAGTCCCGGTGATTTTCAAGGGTTCATATCCACCTGTAGCTATGGTTAACTTACTGCAAAATAAGATTAGAAAGGTTTTTCCTTTTATAATAAAGTATATGAAAAAGGATGCTTGAACACCTTTCCATAGCTACCTGGTATATGTTATGGAAGAAGGCGCTTATCCTGGAGCAATTTAGTTCCAGCAAAAGTTCTCCTTGGATAGCATCTGTGCACTAAATACAGTGCTTATAGGAATAATGTATTTAACTTTCAATCAGAAAATAATCTAGTTATTTGGTTTTTTCCGAGGTTTACAAAGATGAAAAGACTGTAGTCATCAAGGATAAATACCCCAAAGCACGTTACCACTGGCTTATCTTACCATGGGACCCCATTTCAAGCCTGAAGTCAGTCACCAGGGACCACCTTGAACTCCTGGAACATATGCATGCAGTTGGGCAAAAAATGATCGAACAGTGCCCTGCGAGAGAGAGCCTGGAGTTCAGACTGGGTTACCATGCTATCCCCAGTATGAGGTAAGACCTAGAGGATCTGGTGGAGACGCTGTTTTTCCAGTTACACAGATTTGGGGCTGAATCCGTGAGGAGGTTTGGCATTGCTAAAGAACAGGCAATCCTCCTCAACACTACAGACAGCTCAGTCGGCGTGCAGTCCTTTGCTCCACACTGCTGTATAGTCCCAGTGGACTACATGGGTGTCCTGGGCCTGGTGGGAAATGCCTGTTGGGCTCCTCTAGCAGAGGTTGGTGCCTGGGGCTGTGGGATGCCTGTGGTCCAGCCCCAGCGAAAGGGGCAGTGCTGCCAACACCGAGTCCTAGGGCATCCCCCTCCCAGGGCACCAGTGTGGGATTAGAGACTGACTCCTAGACCTGTCAAATCCTGCCTGATACCGAGCAAGAATTTGAGTCTTGTGTGTAAGTTCAGACCTTAGAGTGTCCAAGTGTGTGTAGATACTGCAGTCAGTTGTTCTCCAGTTCTTGAATGAAGCTTTTGGGCACTGATCAACTCCCATTCAATTACCCTACAAATAATAAAACTTTGGTTTCGTATGAAACCATTAATAAACTTTTGGTTTATTATTAAACCTTTAATAAACCTTTGGTTTGTTAACACTACTGTCTCCACCTTTTTGGAAACTAGCAGGAATATAGGCTGTAGTGAGGGGCCAATGGAATATGCAGAATAGTGACCCTGACTGTTTATAAGTGAAATGCTTGGCAAGAGACAGAACAGACTGTTTCTTCTGTCACAGGGTCAGGACTGACCCAGAAGGCTGGCACTCTGCTGAATCATGTTTGCAACTGATACATCTGCAAAAGAACTTTGAGCATTAACCTTCTTCTCTCAGATCTACGTTACATTTTTTTTTTCAGTCAGCTACATTTGCATGTAATCAGCCAGGATTTTGATTCTCCGGCCCTGAAAACCAAAAAGCACTGGAACTCTTTTACTACAGACTACTTCTTAGACTCTCAAGGTAATGATTAGAAAAAGTATTTCATAACATATAATCCTGCTTGCAGGTTCTGGCTTTGGGCTTTTCTTCCAAGTAAATGTGCAAGTCATGCATTTTATTGCAGTAAGTGAAAGGTTTTATTTAATTTAAGGTATTGAGGAGTAGCACCAAGTAAAAGTCAACAGATTTCTTGACCGGTTTAAATTAGAAGGCAGCAATGACACACTGTGCATGTGAAACAGTGCATAGACATTTGCAGTGTCATGTGTTTCATGACACTATGTGGTCTCAATACCTATGGTCTCTTTTCTTTTTATCCCCAGATGTGATAGAGATGGTAAGAAGCAAGGGAAAAGTGATGGTGAAAGACCATACCTCTGAACTTCTCAAACTTCCCCTCAGATGCCATCGTTGTAAACAACAGCTGTCCACGATCCCGCAGTTAAAGGAACATCTTAGGAAACATTGGCCAAAATGATTTTGCAAAAAATCATCTTTCAATCTGTCTTCAGATTTCAAGCCAACACAAAGACCACAAAATGTTAATGGAAATGTATGTTTGTTAACTGGAACGACAAATGTGATGTGGGGAAAAGTAGCCTGGAAACAGCAGCATACTAATTTAGTAATAGCTTCAACAAAAAAACAAACTCTCTTCTCTCTCCCTACTAAAAATATAAATAAAGTGACTTCTGACCTTGAAGCTTTTTGTTTGCAGCTTTGTTGTGGTACAGCCACACTAATCTGTAAGTGAACCGAAGTCTGGAAGAAGTGCTTTGTTTGGATGAAAGGACTTACTTTAATTCAGAAGCTGAACTGAGGCCAGATCTACGTTTCTGTACTGAGAGAGGAAAGAAACAATGATTTAGAGGTCTTTCTCATGATGTTTTCTGCATACCACTGAAGTTCCTCCTAAGTGCTAATGCTGCAGGCACTGGTGTGGCTGACAGAATATACTGTCGGTGTAGGGGAAGGAGCAGCAGCTGCTCATGCCCACTTTGCTGTGCCACTGAAAGGCCGGACAGTCAGTGCTGCTGAACTGCCCCTGAGTTTGGAGTGGGCTTTGCCCATCATCAGGGTGCCAGGACAGCCACTGCTCAGGCTCTAAGTGGGGCAGCCAATCTCTTTTGGGTACAAGGATGTATTTAAACATTTATATATAAAACACATGTGTAATACACAATGACCAGCTTTACTGCTCCCCAGAGTAATAAACTATCAAGGTTTGCAGTTGCTTGTCTGCATATGTTGAGGTTGGTACAGGAATTCTGTGGTTTAATCCCCCCCTTTCTCCACATCAGGATTTTAGTGAGCCTCTAATCATTTGATTGTTGCCATGATGCGAACTTCCAGAAGCAGCAGAACAGTACTAATAAAAATCTCTGAGTCCAGAACTGGTTTGTGCAGTTCAACTTCATCCTAAGCCCAGCTTTGACTTAAGTAAGATGCTCTCTGGGTGAAACAGCTTTCAGTAAAAGAGTGCACAAAGCTTTTGTTACACAAGCAAAATGCTCCTAACACTTAATAACACATTCTGTAGGGAGAGGGTGCCCTCTTCTTCGACTCCCCCCATGCAGCAGCATGTTGTTGTACCCACTCAAATGGGGCAAATAGTAAGTTGATGCTGCTGGAAAAGAATAAAGATGTTTCCGTCATAAAATTGTCCCCAAAAATGTGTTCTTTCAACCTGGCGTGCAAGAAGCCGATCCACACAGGGGGTCGTGTTTATTTCATGCCTGTGCACAGATGGGTGCTGGGTGGTGAATCCACAGAGCCAGAACACCCAGTTATAGCCAAGCAGTGTAGCTAAGATATTTTCAAAATAACTAAGTCTGCATTTACCTGATGTCTAAATACCTGCCCACTCAATAGCTATTGGACAATCTTTTGCCTGCTTCAGTTTAAAGGTACAATGTGTTTCAAATTTATTGTGCATGTTCAGTGGGTAGGATTCTTCATTTGGAGATGGGTAATCTAAGCTTTAGAGATGTGGTTTTCACATTATAAATGAGCTGAGTTCATCTAAAGAATGCTTTTTTGTCTGATTTAGTTAATTTCAGTAAAACATATGGAACGTTGCCAAATGCAGTGTCCAGTATCTAATTCAACATTTCTGTTCGTGTTCTCTACTTGTTTCAAAGCTATTCTGCCAGACCTTGCCATTTCCCACTTTTCTGGGTCTTTAAAGTATTTATTGTTCTTCTATGCCTCGCTGTGCAAAATCTTTTCTTAAACCATTCCTCTTTCACCAGAATGGGGTACGGTAAGGTGAAGAGTTGGCCATGGCCTAATTTAAAACACCAGTCACACTTTAGCTTTGGCTGACATCAGTAATAATATGCCTTAAATTACAAAACAAAGCTTAGAGAGTAAGGAACAATGACACAAGCACAGCCAGTCTGTGAATTCATTCTTGACACAAACTAGGGCTTCAACTAGCTCCAGAGGTGAAGTGCTAATGCTTTGCGACGGGAACTAATTTGGACCAAGGCCAGTTGCGAATGCTGGAGAGTCTTCCTCATGGCAGACACAGGCCAGAAAGGGGAAGCCGTGCTTCTTCACAGTGAAATGCACTGCTTATGGCCCATGGCCCATCCCATCTGGGAGGGAGTCGTGGTTTTAGTACCTCTCAGAGCAGGTCAGAGTGAAGCATAAACCCCTGCAATCTGTCTGTATGGGAATGACATGCAGCTAATGTGTCACAATTGCCACACACTCAAACGCAGAGCACGATTCTGAGGGACAAGCCTATGTATGATGTTGTACATCAGCGGCATCACCAGGAAAACCTCTGCCACCAGGGCTGACCCCCGGGGGAGGGATGGCAGCATGTCCAGTGCTCACTGTGTGAGGTCACTGCTGTATGGGAAAGGTCTGCAGGAATGGCAGCAGTGGGCACAAGCTCTCTCAAGCCAACAAGGGACAGGCACCTACAGACAACCAAGAGTAGCCTCAGGGCTGTGAAGGAAACTAAGGCAGAAGATGTAGACATTGGCACAGGTTACTTCATGTGTGCCTTTGCAGGGGACCCACAGCCTTCCCACATTGTTTCATTGACAGCTGCTAAGTCCACACAGGAGACTGTGAGCAACCAATACGACATCGTTGTTGGAAGAGAGCTTCAGAACAGCAGCATAACCTTAACACTCATCAACCAGTGATGATCTCCCTTGCACCCCTGGCTGTAATTAGATCTCGGCTGGAGCTGGATTATTTTTTGTGATATTACAGGAATGAGGCCTAAAGCCAAGGAAGATGTGGTAAAGGACTTTCCATGAGATGTGCCATGGGATATGTGGTGAAGGGATTAACATTGGCTGATGGTAGGCTGATGGGGTGACAAGTTATCAGGTGGAGGGCCAGATGACCCGTGCCACTGCACCCATCCAGGTGGAAAACAGTGGTGCAGGAGTTCTGTTCCACCCTTATGAAAACTCCACTGCCTTTGTCCTCTCTTTGCAGCTCTCAATACTCATTTACACATAGAGTGGTTGTCTCCCCCTCCTCCCCGTTTACAACTGCAGTAACAGAATATTTGACTACAGTCTCACCTCTGCTTCTCCCAAAAATAATAAATTTATCCTTTGAAAGCCTCCAAGGCAGAGGATGAGAACATGACCACCTTGCAGACAAGTCAAGGGGCTTGCTCCTCTCTTCCCCAGAGCCAGGGATGCCTCTTTGGAAAGATCTGTGCCTCCGACTCCATCGAGTATATCCGGGAACACTTGTACACAGCACTATACACTGGTATTTTGCAGGTGCGTTTATCACTGGCAATCTAACAAGAACCTATAGTCTGTTGCTCCAGTGAACCACACTATTTGTGGATCTGTTCATGAAAGTTCCTACTGAACTTGATGGATTTCTTTTCCTTTTGTGTTTAATGAAGCTAATCAGCAGACAGGTGAAAAATATCTAACAAGAGAAACAGGCTTCCATACAGCCACATTTGCTCAGAGGTTGAGACATTTTTAAAGTTAACTTCATATTTCTGCATTAATGTCTTACTTCCGCTCCTGGTAACTCCAGCTGTTTGTAGGAGACTCCACAGAACTCGTAGGAGCAAACTCAACATGTCTGTAATGACAGTAACTAAAGCTGAGTATATTTCAAGATTACATGCATCACTAAGAAAGCAAAAGAACATGCCAGCAGAAATCAAGGGAAAGCAGAGTCCGAGATGCTGCTGAGAAGAAACTAAGGTTCAGCAACTGCAGAAGTAGTAAGCAGGACATTCCCCCTTGAGGCTCACAGACACTATGTGCTGCTCCCAGCTCTACTGCTCCTTACTCAGAGTTCACTTGGGAGGGAAAGACAACAGTTCAGTGATGAATGATTTAGAAGACTGGTTTTTCACTTGGATGGCAGATTTAAAGGGGCTTTGCCTTGGTGGGAGAACAAGAAAGCATGCCTAAGACAAAAAGGTCTTTGGCTTTCACCATCATCATGATGGAAAAGCAAAAGCAAAAGAAATCATACACATACTTAGGCACAAGCACGAATCCTCAGTAAGCCAGCAGCAATTTCACCTTTTCTTGTGTTCTGTTTCTAAACAATAGATTAGGTTGTGCAAGACCTCAGCATTTCCTGGCATCAGATTTAGGAATGTCAGGAATTACTGGTGTCAGTGTCACATTTCAGTTGCAGGACCAGAGCACTCTGTAGAGGAGCACAGACTTCCTCAACAACCCTTTCTCCAGATCTGGTAGATGGCTTCTGTATTTCACCGTGGACTATGCTCTGCTACAATTCTGAAGACCCAGATCCTGTGAAACACTCTTACCCTGTAAAGCCTTTCATGTGTTTTGCCATCTCAAAAGGCTTTATTTACGTTTGGAGAATCTCGTTCCAGTGTAGTCACAGTACTTGACAGCAGGCTTAAGCCATCCCCACACCACCCAGAACAGGCCATGCAACTCAGAACAGCTGGAAACGAGATCTGCTCCAATGCTTCACACTGACAAAGGACTTTTACCACACCACTCCAGCAAGCCCAAGCCAGCACACATCCAGTGCAAGACCAGATGGCCACCCCAATCTGATGGAGGTCCTGCCACACAAAAACAGTGACCTGTAGCACTGGACATGCTCATGCTGTGCAGTCAGAACACAGCTCACTGCTGTGCTATCAAACACCTCCAACAGACAGGAAGCACCTTGTTTGTGTGTTGTTTTTCTGCGGCACCCAACGGAAATGGCCTGCACTGAACACTGCAGCTGCTGGGCCAAAATTAACCAAGAAGGGGATGCTACCACTGAAAGGGTTTCCAGCCTTGTCCCCTTCCTCTGCTCCCAGAACTGTTGCTGTTCTCGCATCAGATTGCAGAAGTATTCTGGGGTAAAACCTAATTCTCAGTATGAGACCAGTTTCCAGATGACACAGTTCTGCAATAGTGCACAGCATTATCAGGGTACAGCTGCTGATCTGTCAGTGCCATAGAGCAGCATTAGTTGATCTTCTTTGAACTCAGATAACTAGGGTAGTATTACCCAGCAGAGAGTGACACCGGCACCTCCGCCCTGCTTTTATTCATGTTTTCCTCTGTCCAAGACCTCCCTGGTGTGAATGGGCCCAGTTTCAGGACAGCAATGGCCGTTGGCACTGCAGGATTCACTCTGATGTAACAAAGCAATGATGAAAATCTCTTATCAGCAACATCCAGCTTCAGCAGACAAAACACAAAATTTGTTTAGCAACTACAGCAATTTGCTATTGGTACAGTCTTACAGGTGAGTTCTCTAAAGCAGGCTGAAATGCTTAAAATGTGGCCTGTCATCATAGCAGGTATCAACTCTGGGAGGGTGTGATGGCAGAGAAGATAACCCATCCAATACTGGTGGGATTGCTTCATCCAGAAGGGGGGAAACAGTGGTAAGGCTTGCAGAGCTGCACACCCTTTTGCTCCCCAGCCTCACAAGACACCTCTGCAGTGGGACAGGAGTGGCTGTGCTCGTAAGTGTGACACCATATGGGTCACAGTCACAGTTGCATGAGGTGGAGGGACCCTTCACTTGCACAGCCCTAAGAACAGTGTATCAGAAACACCAGAACAACAACAGCTTCTGTAAAGATATAATGAAATTATAGGAAAAGTTAGAGTTCAGAGTCCACAAGGATTCCTTGGCTTTTAGTTACTGGAGAAGATGCAGTTTCCACTGTAGATTTTTATTGAACTTTGGTGGAGTCAGTACTTCTGGATCTGAAAGGCAAATGGAACAAGTGTCAGAACAGGGGGTAACAGCACTATCTCTTCCTTCAAGAGCTGTCAACTACTCTGTTCACTTTTCTTACATCAAACGATGCTGAGAAAGCTCTTGACATCTATAAATTCCCTGTAGTGACTGATCACCAGCCTGCACAAAGGAGTGTCTTCAGAAGACCTGATTACACCAGGAAACCTCTGGGCACACCAAGTCCCCTCTCAGTTGTTAAGTGTTACTGTTCAGAACAAGGAGGCACAGGCACAAAGCCACAACCATTAGTGGCACAAAGCAGAACTCCATTCATTCACCTGTCACTGGCCCATCATGCACCACAGCGACCTGGCTCCATTTGGTGTGAATAATAGGAGGCTTTTTCTGGAGCCAGCCCTGGCAAGTGGCAATAGGCAAGTTGCATCTATAGATTCAATGGAGGAGCTCCCCAGGCAATTCCAGGACTAGCCGGGAAAGAGAATGTAGGACTAGCGGGCAGAGGGAAGACTGGGGAGTTGGGACCACCCTTTGCTAGGTCTCTCAGCCCTAATTTTGTATTCACTACAAGGACTTAAAGTGGCAAAGCAACATGACAGATTGTAGCCTGGCCTGGTCAAGAGCCTGGCCTGACTGCCAAAGCCAGAGAGAAAAATTCAGCAGGTTAGTTACAAGAAGAATCTAACTCATTCCTTAAGAAATTAGATTTTCAATCCCCTCACAACAGATTGACAGTACACACACAGGAAGCCAGGAGCAGTCGAGACATTTTAGCACAGAGACAGTTTTAAACTGAGACAGTTTTAGCACAGGAATTCAGAGCAAAATAAACTCTGTTGAGAAAGCTGCTCACTTGCCACAAGGCAGGATGGTACACCATAAGGAAAAGCAAGGAACCACCACAGCTGAGTAACTGGTACAACTGTTGGCAGGTAGCAGTGCTTGGAGAGCCTCAAAGCCCCCTAACCTCCCTGACACTTCACACCCAAACCTAACTCGGAGCCTCAACTAACCTTGTACAACAGGAGGCATCATCCTCTTCTGCTGATAGGCAGCCATAATGCTGTTTGCAGTTGAATTGGGTCCCAGGACCTGTAAAAAGCAATAGCCATGTTCCAACCTGAACAAAGCAAAGCACAAGCAGGGATACTCTCAAAGGAAACTCTGCTATTACTGTCCACAACCAGGAGACCTCACAGTACAAAGTGAACAGGAATGTGTGATCCAAGCCCAGTCATGTCTCAGAAAAGTTAACACAGACACAGGAAGAGAGAACTGCTTTCACACAGCTTCTCAGGACACAGAACTCTTCTCCCAGAACGTACTTCTTCACAGCACCATAAATGTAATGATTCGGAAGGACTGATTTCATTACAGCACCATCAATATTTAAAGTTCATCTGGGAGTCTCTGTTCCCTGTCACACAGAACAATTTTAATCTGTCTTTCGGAGTCCTGCTATCAGCAGTTAGGGAGAAGATACTGGGGAACATCTTGTGTTCACCATAAATGCTCAGAAACCACTCATTAGAAATAACAACTTTTTTAACTCTGGAAGAGAACTAACTAAAGTCCTTGTGACTTCCTTATTCTGCATTAAGCTGAAACTTAGAAGCCTGACATAACCCTTTTCTTTGTAATATACTCCTTATGATATACGGTTCAGACTAAATTGAGCAGTCCAGTAGCTTTTCACTTCAAAAGACCAGGCTGGACAACAACTACTCTAGTACACTTCTACAATTAGGCCTAGAAAAGAAGAGGGTGTTTCTATATTCTACAAATTGCTTAAGATGGAACTTACAAAAATAAGTCACCACTAGGACAAGGCAACACAAGCCTCAGGAGACCTCACCGCATCCAATGTGGCACACAGTAGGCTATATATGTTGTACACATCTACAGTGTACTGACTTGGCAGGTCCTGCATGGAATGTCTATTGAACCTCTAACAGAAAAAAGCCCCAGATTTTGAAAGCCATGGAAGGATTCTGGGCTCTCTGCTGGAGAGGGCAAAATACTGCTAAACACTTGATACTGTCTAGTGAGTGTGACAGGTATTGTGGACGAGCACAGACCAGGCTGACAGAGCTCTGTTGCAGGTCTGGAGTCCAGATTTCTGGGATTGAGGTCTCCATCAACTGCAAAACCTCTTCCAAGACTTGCTGCAGTGCCCCAGCTTGCTCATCATATCCAAAGAGCACAAGCTGCTTCAGAAGGATGTGTATCTCTCCTGCAGGAGGGAACAGAAGCACAAGCAATAAATAGCAATTAACACAGGTATACTAAACAAACAGCTGCATTTCTTTGCTATCAGCACACAGGAAGGAGAGCAGCAACTCAGAATTGGTTCTGTTCCCACTGAGCCCCTACAGTGTCCGAGAACAAAAATAAGACATATCTGTAGTGGCACTCAGAAGGCCTCTTTTCTCTGCTCCCAAATTTCAAATGCAGAGAGCTCACACATTACTCTGAGCACAGAGGCAGATGAACCAAACCAAGGTTCAACACAGACAGCTGTACGGACCAGGCAGCTTTTCTCCCCAGCACACACAGTAAGAACAAGAGGAGGCACACTATGTTAGCTGTCCTCATCCTCACAAGCTGCAGCATGGATTAAGATCACCACTTGTCCTACCTTTCACAGCCTCAACAGCACGAACACTCTCTCCCAGGACTTCCAGAAGTGCAATATCCTCAAAAGGACTCCCCTCCTTCAGGCTGTATCTCTTACGCTCCGCCTTGCGTCGGTTCTTTGAGGATCGCCTGAAAAGTGTGTGTTCAATTAGAGTGTGCACAACAAAATTAACTACTAACAGGGTAAATCTGAAGGAACATCCAACAGTGTGCATGAAACTTGTCACTCAAGTCCTTGCTCTCTCCAGGGACAGAGGACTGCATGTAACCTTAAGAACTGTGACAATGTTTTCAGTGCTACTCAGACATTATCCTTTGTGGTCTGAAACACAAGACAGGAGTCAGGCTGTTTCTCTGCTCTGAAAAAGATTGCTCCATGTTCCAGCAAGGTTAAAGCACATCTACAACACAAAGCAGGAGCTGCTCCAGGCACAACGCAGTAGTCACTATCAGGCAAAGCTGAGGTCCACTTAAAACACTGGTGGCCAGGGTCTGTGCTTGGCTGTGAACATTTTAATTTCTGCCATCTCCAGAGCCTGCTCAGCTCCTGCCCATGATCACAGGAAAGCAACTTCATTCATTGGCCAGGCCTACTTGCATGATGTTCCCAAGTGATCCACACACTCTGACGCTAAATACTAAGGCTGCATTCTCTTTCTGTTTACATCTGCTCCACAAAAAAAAAAGTGTCTAAAAAGCCCACATTTTTCCCACAACTGTATTCCTCCACAGCTCAGCCAGGGAATTCAGAAGTACTCCCACAGACTACACCAGCCTGTTACACACCCCACCCCACACTGCAGCTCATATTCTTGAGAACACTCAAAAACAATGCAGACAACCACTGTGGGAAGACATTGGTATGAGATTTAGTAGCAACCCCCACACACCAAGTGCAAAACCTGGGCCAAAGAACACAAGACATGCGCACAAGCTGTTAATATTTGAGAGGCTCTGCTTATATTCTGTGTCTAGCTCTCTACAGCCAGCTATTCTGGCCATATGCCCAACACCCATGGAGCCAGAACCCGCCCAGAGTCTGTGTTCACAGCTCCTCTGCTGGGCACTCAGTTCCTGTTGCACTAGTAGCTTCTGGCATTTTCTGCTCTTTCTCTTCCAATGAGAGTTAAAATAACCATGAAATGCCTGTAATTAAAGCAGCTCCAAGGCACACACAGCTGCAAGGAGGAGCATGCCAAGCATGAGCAAGCTGACCTCCTGAATGCTGATGCCAGAACAGTCACTACCTGATTTGAAGGCAGATACCTACGCTGATATTCTTGAATTGCTGTGTGAGTATTTGCTGTTCATGTCACTGGCTGTCACAACACTGCTGGTTTCAGAGAAAAGCTCCAATTCTGGGCAATTTGGCACTTCATAATCTGCAAAACATGGTAACAAGTGTCACAGTATGGAAAAAGGTCAGAGTTATTTCAAGCTTTCTCTCTGGTTGATCAGTGTTGCTTGCTGGGCAGATTTATTTTACCTGCTGGTGTTCTGGAGCCTTGTGGCTCCCAACCCCACTCAGCCAGCACACAAGAAGAAACAGTAATTGTGAGACACTGTTCCTCTGCCCTGGTGGGGATCATGATATCGAACAGCACAATCAGAGGGATGACAATCTCAGTGCAGCAGATCCGGACTAGGACACAGCATTCTCCTTTTGGAAAAATTCCCTGAGCCTGTGTGAGCTGGCAGGTGAATATGCCCATAGGTATTTGGCACAAAGGACATGCTGAGCACTGTCTCACCCAGCCAAGATGGTACTGTGGAGACAATGCTGTGTCATTTTGAAGAGCTTTCAGGTGCATTTTCATTCCATGAAAGCTGTGACCCAAGGTAGAGCTGAAAATATGGAATAACCACACTCAAAGTACGGAGTGAGGAGGGGTTGAGAAGGGTGCTGTTTCACTGCTGCACATCCCATTGGTGCTACAGGAGAGCACAGCTCCATCAGAGCAAACAGAAACCACAAACACAAATATGATCACAGCTGCTTAGGCAGGAGAAAATCATATGCACTTCAATACCAACCCTGCAGGTTCTCAGAGGCCTTCTCCTTCAGCTCTCGGACCACTTGCAGGCGACTCTTATGGCGAAGAAATGCTGTTTTCTGGGAATCGAGGAAGATCAGCTGGCTTTTCTGAGCTGCTCATTAAGAAAATCAAAACATTAACATTTTTGCAAGAGAAACAGAAAAGCATTTTTTACACAAGCACAGTCCTTCAACAAGCTCAGAAATCAGGTGCAAAGCACACAAAAGGACCCAAGTGGAAGGAAATTCAAAGCTTATAATACAGGAGCCCACCAAGCAAGATACATCTGGATGTGGAATGAATTAACCTGCCAGAAAAATATCTTCTAGAACAAGAGTCTTGTTTCTGATATAGAAAGAACAGAAAGTTCTATGGTTAAGTCTCTTTCCATTAAATAGGTTTAAATTAAAGAAAAAAAATCCCTCAACTCATCAAGCATGAAAAGGAAGAACAAGGAATAGTAACAAAACATCCTTCCTGTGTGGAAGGGAGAATACAGCTATCAAATAATTATTTCCAAAAACTACTCATCAAAGCTTACAGGACAGCTAGCCATTTTCCTGATCCACAGCTCTGCTGCCACATGTGCTCTGGATTAAGGACTGTCCTGCTTGTTCATGGACATGCAGACACAGACCCCTTTGCAGCTTTTGACTGTGAGGTCTGGAAAAGCTCCAAAGGAGCTGGACTAAGCTAAAAAGATCCCATGACACTGCAGGGCTTCAAGATGCATTGAGGAGAGCCAAATGCAGCTAACTGAGCAGCATCAATTAGGTGGAAGCAAAGTATCCTTCCATACACCTTCCAATACTGGAATACTGTGACTTCCCACAGAAAAGATCTTCTTTAGCCTCTATAGCACAGAGAAATCTTAGATTCTTGCACAGATTCACCTTCCAAAATAGCCGGTTTCAAGTTGGTCTCCAAGATATCCAGTCTACCATACTTGTGAATCTGGATCAAGGAAAGAAAAGAAGGTATCATTTAAGGATCTAACCCAGGTCACAGCCCTCTCGTTTGGCACTCTAAAGATGTATTTCCACTTCTGCTCTCGTGATTTGAAATGTCTTACCAGTCTTAAAGCCTCTTCCCAAAGAGCCCCTTCTAGGAGCAGGAGAACAGCCTCTTCATAGTCCTGGAAGGAAAAGAGCAACCATGGGCTGCTGCTGATGTTAGTAATACACACTCAGGTGGAAGCTATTCAGATGGGTATTTCTATGCAGCAGTATCACAATCAAGAGAGGAAAACACTACTATGTCAGCTGCTTTGATGTGTTGACATAAAAAACCAAACAAGCAAACAAAAACCACAAACCAACCCAGCAAAACTATGTTACTTCTCTCACACCAGGGGGAAATCCCTATGCAACTCTGTCTTCCTTATTCCAGCCCTCATGTTTCAGCTCTCTGAGACAAAAGCTTTTCATACCAAAGCATGGGCAGCTTCATGAGTGGAAAAACTCAGGGACACAGCATTTATCCCCACCCTGCTCACTGCATCACCCGGAGCTGCTCTGCCCTCCCCGAGGGGGCCCATGGCATGGACTGTTTTGCTGTCAGCATGCATGGAGCCACACGTGGTGCAGGAAAAGAGAGAAAACACAGATGGTGTATCTGTCTGACAGAGGGCATTACTGGGACACAGGCAAGAGGGTGACCACATTACCTGAGTGTACTGCTCCAGGAGTATGGCTGCCTCTGCATGCTTTCTCTGTTCAACCAGTTTTCCTACAAGAAAAAGTGGAGTTTCAGCTTTTCAGAAACAGCTGGATTTCGTACCACAAAACTACAAAGTAGAGGGAAATCCCACTCACTGAGACACTTCTTATCTGCTCACACATGTACTCAATCACTGAATTACAGTTGTGATTTAAAAGGGGCACCATAAAAAAGCATTAAAGGCATGAAGGATTTAGATCACATTAAGTGACAGAAAAAGCAAATACTGGAGTATCCAACTCTGGAAGACTAGACTCTCAGAAGCCATATTCCCTCTGTGTTAAGTAGTCCTTCATAAACTCCACCTCTGAGTAAGGCTGAATTCAGGACAACGCTCCATTTCTCTTCCTGAAATAGGTGAAATTTCTCTTGCTAAAATATACACCAGGTCCACAACACATCTCAGGTCTGACGTGCTCGTGAGCACAAATTCTGTGACCAGCTATGTTTTTCTCCTCAGGACAGCACACAGCTTTACATGTACCAGCTGGTCCTAGCTGCTAGCTGGCTTCAAGGAGAAAACAGGATGCAGCTCCAAATTATCCAACAGTCTTCAAGGTCGCTGAATAGGCACAGCACTTGCACCAATTAATGTCTAGAGGCCTCAGTAATGTCAGACACTTCAGAGCATGTCCATTCCTTGAGGTTAACCAAGGAGGCAATTCGGAAGAGCAATCTGGCAACCAGCTGCAAGGGGACAACACAAGAAGCAGTCAGCACTGGGCAGCCAAGGCCACAGCTTGCTCGGCAGCTCCTGTGTTGCCTACCAATTCAGCTTCAACATCTTTTGGTTCCTTTGGGAAACAAAGTCATGTGCAAATGCACAAATCCTTGGGGAAACATAGGATCTTTGTTCTCATTTAAGAAAAACGCTGCTGAATACTGAGGTTTTAATTGAATTTTAGGAAAAACCAAAGTGAACCATAAATAACAGCAGCCACTTCTGCTCTGCGCGCTTCCATCTCTTCAAGGCCTACCTGCCATGCTCCGTGCCAGGCTGGACAGCTTATCCTTCGTGTAACCAAGCCGGGATGCCATGCACAGGGCTTGCTGCCAGCTGCCACTGCTCTGAAAAGCATCAAGTGCTTTTGCAAAGATGCCAGCACGAGCAAATATCAATGCAGCCTGTTCATACAGCTGCTTCTGAATCAAGTACTCCCCATATGCAGCACTGATATCCTGAAAGAAAGGGACAAAAAAAAATTTTAAAAAAAATAGTAATGTCAGTAGCAGTCCTCCATTAGCAAAAATTAAGGGCCCATCAACAAAAGCCTATTACCCAACTTCTCCAAGGAGTTTCTAGGTACGAAGTTTCTACCTCATTTCAAACTATATCAAGCCAAGGGCTGATGATCAGCACATGGAGACACTTCACAGAGCTACAGTAAGTGACACGGGGAGGTACCTAACTCTCCAAACCAAATGCTGGGTAAACTAGATACTGCAGGAAACCAGACCCTTCCTCCCCACCCACATGAACAGTTTTTGTTAGAATGCCTCTCTGAACCAATCTGCTTTAGGAAACAAACACTGGCATAGGGGAACACACAAGCCCTGTAACTCTATAGGCACAGGCTACCCAAAGCCCACTATCTCCATGAAGGGGCAAGTGGATTTGACTGGAAGGACACAGGGGGAATAATAAAACATTCCCAATGAATCATTCAGAAACAGACCTCCCTCATGAGTAAAGACTCCTTTCTGCTTTCACTGTGTTGCAAACAGACCGATTTTCTGTATTTCCCCTCTCACTCAACTCCTCCTTGTACAAAGGCTTCTGTGTTGTGTATTTACAATATCTACATTAGATTATATTAAATGCATTCACATTTTATCTCAAACTTGGACAAGCTAAAGTTCTTCAGTAACAGTGAAACCAATAAGGGACACTATGTACTAGGAAACAGCACATCTAAAAGTGTCCAAGCTCTCCAGAACTTTTCAGCATAGTTTAAGGATAACAAATTGTTCCCACACAATGTGCAAGCCACACAGAGGTCAAGACAGGAAGAAGTCTTTCTGAGGTTATGGGAGTTATTCAGCACACTACAAAATAGTGCAGCAGAAGAAACAGGACTTCCAGGTACTCTCTGAGTCACAGGACTGAACAAATAATAACCATTGACAACCAGGGTTAGTGCTGAGAGTCATTCCAGCTCTTATCTCAGAGGAGGGTCTCAGACAACACTGGAATACCAATGACCTACAGAACTTGAACACCAGCAGCTGCAGTTTCATTCCTGCCCTCATGCAAGGTGCTGAGGATATCCAAACACATGCACAAGAGAATAAAAACTGCACATAAGAGAATTTGACACTGCACTGTCACGAGCTTACGCACCTTGTACTCCTGAGTGCTAGAGGGGTACAGCTTCAAGGCCTCAGAATACAGATTCTGATCCTTCACCAAATTCAGAAATTCAGAGAAGTGTTCAGGACCTGCAGAAATAATTTACTTTTTGGAAAAATAAAAGAGAAAGTAGATGGCCCTCCTGGCTCCCAGACAGTCTGGGTTCACAGCATCAAGAAGCAACTACAGGTGTGTGGGTGGAAGAGCACCCGTTCTACTACTGTAAAATCAAGGCGCTCACTTCCTTGAGGTTTGCTCTGCTTTTGCCAGAGATATTAACCAAGCACAATTCACTTAAACAGAGCAACACACGACTTCATGTGCTTCACGACCACAGAGCAGTAAATATTTCTTTCTCCCTGCACCAAGCTACAGTACAAAAAGCACATAGCAGAAAATCACCACACATTACCAGATGGGAAGATGATCTTGTGCAATCCTTCTCTTTCTTCAGCTATTTCCCCCCAAAGGAATGTTCCCCCCCAAAATGGAAATGTTACACTGCAGAAATCCTCCTTAGGACACCTACCACATTTGCTGAGGTGGCCAAGAGCTTTTGTGTATCTCTTCAAGTGTCTGTCTATTGTATATCGCTGATAATTGGTTTCCATTTTTCGGAGGGTATTTAAGAAGGGCAAGTATTCCTTTGGGTCCTGCAAAGAACCACATAAAGTGCACTTGAGCTAATCTGCTAAAATCCTTATTTGCCCCCATCTTCACCAACAGACAGTCCCATATTTGAAAATATATGATAATACACTAAAAAAGACCTTTTTTTTTTCCCAAATGTAAGCCATCTTACAGAATCAATTTGTGCATATACTCTTGCCAGAAATTACTAACTTAAATTACCAGGCTCCCACATGGACTTCAGCAGTATCTAAAGGCTGGTAACATTTAAAATTCAAGCCTCTGTGTCATATCAAATGTTGTTTTCTATTACCTATGATTATGTATAAATTTGCAGCCATAAAGCTATCAACTTCCCCACACCCATGGTCATAAAACCCACTAATATGAATAGGGTGTTCTAACTGATGGGCAGCAGAATTTGCTGTAACATTGGGAAACTCCGAAGGTGCAGATGGGCATTTCAGTTCAGAGACTTCACATTAAACCCACGTGAAGACACACGCTATTACCATGGGCACCACTCCACAAGCAAGAATCAAGAGTACAGAACTGAGAATGGAAGGCATGCACTCACAACACTTCAGATACTACTCCCTCCCTTCCCCAGAGCTACTTCGCCTTGCTGCTCTAGAAGAGCACTTTTCACCTTGAACACAAATAAATTTCCAAAGCTGTGCTCAAGAAGTACCAAAGGATGCATAGACACGATACCTTCCCCGCATCATCCCAAGCACACATCAGTTGCTTCTGAGCAACTGGAATCCTGCCTGGGTAGAGACCCATTACTAAGAAAACATGCGCGCTGATCTGCAGACTCCAAAGAACCTTTGAGAAAGTAAAAAAGTAAGTTCCTTAGCTGGAACTATAAGCCAAGACCTTTTGAGACTTTTCTGCCACCATGACGACTAAATCAAAGTCGTACGTCCCCAAGGAATAATCATACAATTCATTGACATCCACAAGGAAAAGCAGGTATTTCAGTGCTTCTTCTGCACTCACAGCTTGGACATCTGGCGTAACGCTTTCTGCAACAAGATAAAGCAGCGTATGGTCTGTTACACCACCAGCAGTGGAACCTGCTGTGAGGAAAGGATGCACCATCAGGCACAATCCTGACATCAGAGAGGGACCATCAGACTAACAGCTTGTTCTATCTTGCTGAAGGGTTACTTTGCCTTTACTGGGCAACTGCAAGGACCATCCCAAGCACAGCACTGAGTGTGCAACTGTGATGAGCTAGAAGCATCAGCACAGAATAAAGGCAAAGTTTGCTAGTTTGAGATACCAGGATCCAGAACAGGAACTTCCTAGTCCATGTTGGGAGAAGTAGAGCTCCAACTGGAAAGTGAACACAGGTCGAACTCTGGGGTATCTGCCAGCCAACCTAGGTAAAAGGGTGAGCTGAGGGCGTGTACAGCAGCCTATCTTAACTGATATGCTGCTGTACCTAAACACACAGCTAGTTTCAAGTACATTTCTGTTTTCTGGCTTGCTCCATTAACAGTCACCTTAAAATAATTTTCTTGGTGAACCATGCTAACAATCAAAGTGTTGACGAACTCATTCAGTGCAGTAGCTCAGGGTGCAGCTGCAATGGGAGCTACAGGTTGAGTTCTGGGTGGTGAGAGCTCCAGTGTGAACTGCCAACCCCTTGCACAACAAAGGGGACAGACGTGTGAGACACTGAGACACAGCAGGAGCTGAGGACCTCCACATTTTTGCAGGGATAGACTGTGAAGGTATAAAAGTTCTCAGAGGCCCAGGGCTTCCTTTGTTCAGGGTCCCTCCTCAGAGGCACCAGCTGGACCCGCTATTTTGTTACTTAGCTATTGCACCAAGACTAAATTATATTAAGGATGGGGATGTCTGAGACTCTGCTCTGGGAAAGAAACCTGGGGTTGAGCTGGTAAGGAATCCTGGTCTGAGTGTGGGGGGTGGTCCCACCTCAGGTGATGCGAACATGACTGCCAGTGTGGCTGGTCAGACAGGGAAGTTTCCTCCTTAACAGTTTTGGTCTGACAGCAAAGTTTCCTTAACACAAAACTCCTGCAAACCACCCATTTTCAAAACTTTTGAGTTCCTGATACAAAACCTCGAAGATCATGAACCTTCTGGAGAGCAATTTCCAGTTCTGGAGGACTCTTCTTTACATGTGCTGTCAGTATCGATAGGCAGTATCTGAAGAAAAGAGAAGTAGTGAATGAAAAAGTGGGAAGGCAGAAACACAGCTTATTCCTTTTTTAGCAGTTTGTCCAAGTTCTAGTTTATGTCTTAGTAAAAAAAAAAAAAAAAAGAAACTGCTCAGGCACTTTCATCCTCCTACAGGAAGGCAGCAAATATGGGAAAAGAACAGAATATACCAGAAAGTTTCTTCTACTCAGCATGTCTTCCCAAACATGTCACGAAGCTGGAGGTGTGTTTTGAGTAGAATGAGCTTCCTTACCATGCCAGACAACATGAAGAGGACATAACTCTCTCTGAAATTTCAGATAGCTGGACACAGTTTTCCAAATGAAATTTGGCATGAAAATAGCCTTTTTTTATAAAAGGAAAGCTTTCTAGGGTGTTATTTATACTTTCATACATTTCACATTTACTATTTCAAAATAGGTTTCCCAGCCAAGTAGATGCTTTATTTTCTGAAACAGTTTGCTGGAAAGTGTCTAAATTCTCAGGGCTCAGCAGCTACCCACCACCTGTCGCTCCTCTCTCCACTGTTTAACATTAAGCTGCCAATAGTTTAGCACCATTTCACTAGCCATTGTTATTATCCTATTTTCCCAGCTTTTATCCTTGTCTGCTGTTGATTCATCCAAGGAGGATGGTTACCAAAAAGGTAATCAATCAGGAACATGGAGGTGATAATTTACACAGTAATTCAGTGTCAAATGGAACAGCTGATACCTTTCCAAAGGGCCAGCTGCTTCAAACAGTCAGCAACTCACCAAGATTAAAATCTTGCTCATGTCTCCATTCCCACACAGACTGATCCTAAGTTGAGTGTATATCCTAAACCTTTATAAGCATCCTGCATCTATTATTTTAATTCTGGTAGTAAAATGTTAGTATGCTATCTGTGGAATTATTAGATGTTTCTAGGACAGCATCGTCAGCAGAAGCAAGGCATGGCACGGTTAGTTTTGTGGAGCACAAGCTCATCTCAGAGAACCTAGAGCAAATTAACTGATGTCAAGGAGAGCTTTGCTTCCTGCTAATGATTTACTGTAAATCTCTCTAATGGTTCCTTCACCTACAGTAACAAAGTGCTCACTTTTGAGGGTCAATGTGTTCCATGGCAACTCTCATCACGTCACATATGAGGTTTACTTTTTTCTGATCAGGATGCTGGCGTGGCTGGGTATTGCTGCTACCATTCAGAGATGGGTACATACTCTTTGTGAAATCTTCTTCCCTAGATAAAAACAGGTAATGTGAATAAGAGTACTGTCCATCACATAGCCCAGAACAAAGACAACAAGGTTAAGGAGCTCAAATGCATGCAGAAAATAACTACTCATCAACTGCCACACTAACAGAAAGCTCTCCAAAATCTGTCGGTCCCAACTGATTGTCATCCAAGAGAGGCATTAAAAAAAACCCCCTACAACTGGCCAAACTACTTCAGTAGCACAAAAAAAATAAGAAGGCAAGATTTACAAGATACAGCTGTCTTCTACAAAATCCACTACGGATATATCCACTGAACAATTGAGAAAAATAAGCCATTTGCTATTATTTCTGGTCAGGACAAAACTGAAAATCAAACCAAACACCTAAGTGATAGCACCAGTTCCTACACAATTATTGACTTCAGCAAGCTTGAGAAGTCCTGAAACTACCATCACCATAAAGCCTCATCACTGAGCCGTCAAGAAAGAAGTCAGGGAACTTGATTTAAGGATCCAAGCAAGTATCTTGGCCTCAGACTCTAGATATGCAGTGCCACCTTGCTCCTCTTTACGAGGGAACAAAATTTTCTCTGTTCTCGTTTACTGCTCTACAACAAACCAGCAGAGACGTCAAAGCACTCAGACAATGTACTAATTACTTGCTGCAAAAATCTAATGGCTGCCTGTAAGCTGGAATTCCCAACAGGACACACCATCCCTGAAACTATTGAGCTTACTCAAGCCTTTATGACTCAACATGCCAGATTTCTGATTCCTTGCACCCACATTGAAGTGTTGCCAATATTTTGACAAAATAATGTACCACCACTGATTACATGCATGCTTCCATTTGCAGACTTATACTCACTTCAGTTCTGTGAAAAACAAGTTGATGTAATTCACAGAATCTATTTGCCTGATAAAGGTTTCTGTGTTTTCCAGAAATACCTGAAATGAACAAGAATATTACCACTGTTATTCTGAAGACTAAGAACATGTACATCAAGTACAAGAATAAATTCAGAGACCTTGTCTAAAAGTACAGGATGAAGGAAATGCTAAATCTGTTCTGTCTGCATGATGATGTTGCAGTGCAGAGCAGCCATCACTGCTGAAAGCAGAATCACAGCATGATCTACACTTTTGAGTCCACTGTTCAGCGGTGATGGATTCCAGGGTAGATTAGCATGGCAAACAACACAAGAGAACTGAGCAGACTTGCCTTGGGATTGTGGTCATAGAGAAGATTGAGGTTGATTCGCAGCTTCCTCATACACTGAAAAGCTTCCCTGAACATAAGCCTGGAGGAATGAGTCAAGTGGGACAGTTTACATAGTGGATAAGATGCAATACCCGCAAATAAAGGCAACTGACTAGAGCTAAGCACAGAACCAGCAGGAAGAAAACAGCCTACACAATGAGCTGTGTAGACTGCCTTCCAGAAAAATGTGCCAGGTCAATACTGTTCATTGCTGCCCCCTGCAGTGGGACACACCAGCATGCAAGGTTGATGAAGCAATACAGAACTTAGATTATTTTTATCTCCATTAAAAGACAGTGTTACATTTTGGATCAATTTCCCTTTTAGAAAATGTAACTGTAAATGAATTCAGTAAAAAATGCAAAACATCCATCTTAATCCTGAAGTGACTGAAATGCCTGGAGAATGGAACAGATGAAGATTTCTCCCACCCACACAATCTCAGCACACATAATAAGACCTTCAGTGGTGAAGTGAGAAGCACCTGGCACCGCTGAAAGCTAGACTTCTAGGTGGTCACCCCAGAAGCAGTTTTGTTCCCTCTAACAAGGTCAATTCCTCCTAGTTTAGCCTCCCTCTCTTTTCCAGGTCAGCCAGTCTCTAACAACTCAGACCAGGGAAGGGAAGACAAGAATACATTAGTGCCATCTACCTGTCTAGCCACTTCCGAATCTGGGCAAGAACCAGAGCACGGTGATGAACGGTCTCCAGATTTCCTCTTGGCATCTATAACACAAGATCCACACGATTACTTACTTGTACTTACCCTGCCTACATTGTCGGCGAAGTGGCCAATTTCTTAGGCCTGTCTGCTACTTGCAAGTGCATGGGCCTGTTTGCTCACTTCAGAGGACATGCAATTTCAACAACTGTGGAAAAATATCTGAACATTCTCTCAGTTCAGAAACATTCCTTCCTCAGAAGGCTGGACTCTACCCAACCAGGCATGACCCAGAGCAATCCGATCAAGTTTTCATGTTAGCCCTGCTCTGAGGAGGATGTTGGGCTTCATACTTCCAAAAGTGCCTCTCAAATTACATCCTTCTCCATTCTGTGAATCTCTGCCGGTTCTGAACAGTGAGCTCAGCAAAAACTCAGTGCCAAGGCTAATGGAGGGCTGCTAGTTAAGTACTAGGAAGTGAGTCTTGAGATTCATGGTGAGAGGCCACAATATGTAGCACTACACTACCTCAGCCATTAGGAACTTGAATAGTCCTTCCCAGTTCTGCACATACCTATCTGCCTGTACTGACCCTAACTCCCACAGGCATGCTCAAAATCCCTCTGCATCCAGCCGGGCAGCTGGAGATTTGTGAGGTGGTGCGCTGCAGCACTACAGGGCACCAGCTTTGTAGCACTGCACACACTGTTTGCAGGTTGGCCAGCTGCCCACTGTGACAGGCTCCTGCACACCCTGAAAGCAGATGTCAGCAGACACGGGCAGAGCACTGACCTGCAGCACCACCTTTGTGTCCTGGGGAACAACGGTGACGATACGTGAGCCTCGCTCCACCTTGCGCAGGGTCTCACTGTTGGGTGGAGCAGCACTGCTCAGGCCAGCCTGGAGGGCTGAAGACAACATTTATCAGCACACATGGCACATGCAGCACAGTGCCCTAGTAAGGACCTCCGATGTTGCAGCAGCCCGGCAAGGTTGTACTGGACCAACCAAGCCACCAATACAGCAGCGATCTTCAACAATTCCTGACAGGATGAGAGCTTGCTCAGTGCTAATCACTGCTGTACCTGTACACAAAGCAGAGGTGTGTCCTCTGTACAACAGGATGACAGAGCTCAACAGACCAGATAAGAGTAGCACTGAAAGGTGTAAAGGACCAATAAGTTGTCATCTGCCTTTACCAAGGTCATCACACTTCTCATAGCCAGACACCACCAGAAACTCTTTCTACAGCGATCCCCTCTCTACCACACACCCTCAAATAGCACAGACTACTTTTTTTGGACATGGAGGGAAGGGAGGGAATGCATGGCTAGGCTGCTGAAAACAGTGTAAGGGTCAACTACCCCAGAAATTCTCTTTCCTGTGAAAAGCATGTGATATATAGTCAGTTCCCTGAGCTCCTTGCTTTTTGGTAGATTTCTGAAAGCAGCTCTCTTACTCTCGTCTCTTAAAGAGTTCCTTTGAGGAACCCAAATACAGCAGGTTTGGATGTGAAAAATGGGGACATCTTGTGCTTCCAAGACAAATGCTATGAGTTACCAGCAGCAGGCAGCCAGTACTGATATTTACCTTTCACTGATAAATTCTTCAAGCAGAAGCACTGACAGGTGTGGGAGTTGGTTGTCACCAACAAAAACTCATTGTATGTTGCGAATGATGTGATATTAGAAGCAACCTGCAAAAAAATGAAGTTTATCACAGTTTAGACCAGAATAGGAAAGCTGCCTTTGGCAGAGGAAAAGGGGATGGAGCAAGGGGCAAAAGCTTTGTACCTCAATATCATTAACAAAAAACCGGCATCGATCTGTGAGGCCCAAGATCACCTCCTGTAATTAAAAACATGACAACTATGAGCTATCAGCATCAAAACTTCCAGTATTTCACAACACTGACAAGCACTGGATTGAAATACCTTACAATTAGGTACCAAGTACCTCGTGTGAATTACTTAGAGAAGCCAGACAGCAAGTCATCCAACCTCTCTTCCAGGAGGGCTTAAACTTAAGCATCTTTAAACACTGCTGGCTGAAAATTCAGCTTGGCCTACCCCGTAACTGCACAGTCACAAAATGGAAGCAGAAGCCATGCTGCACAGTCACAAAATGGAAGCAGAAGCCATGCTAGAATCTAGATTTTTCTATTCAGCAGCACTTGGTCTAGAATACCAGAGGAAAAGGACCACTACAGAGCAGAGCACAGCAGCTTCCTACAGCTGGATGCACAGTGAAGGAAGGAAACCCCTGAAATACCAGCAAAACAGCTAGTCATTCTTTAAGCTGTTGTAACTATCAAGAAACCATCTCCAATAGGAAAAACCAGTAGTAGGAGATCTGCAGTAACTCAGTACAGCCATATTGGCTAATAGGTTAAGTCCATATAAAACAAAGCAAAACGGTCCTTTCAAAAAGAGCAATGGCAGTAACTGCTAGAAATTTCCAATCTGAAATTTCTCACTCTTCAATGAAATTATTCATTGTATTCATAGAATGGAGTGACTGGGTGTTAACTGCAATCCACCAGAAATGCTCTAGAAGGCAAGGGAAGATAAGCTCTCAGCTCTGCATAAGGCCTTATGAAGAACCTCATGAACAAGTATCATTGGGCCCTGGGCAGAGGACCATGGTGTACTTTTGACACAGAGAACAACTGAGTAGGGAATTTAATCTGCTCACAGTCTCACTTACTTCACCACTGATCCTCGTGATGGAAGTCTGCACACAACGGTAGGGGAACTGAACAGCAGAGCCATTGCTGCTCCGCCAGGGCTCAAGGATTGGAGTAGAAGCCTCTAAGGAGCAAAGAAAATCTAATTGTTTTCCAACCAATCAAAAACTCAGACATTAAAACGTATCTCAAGAAAACTAGAACTGGGAATAAGCTACACTATCTGACAGAAGGGAGGAATGCTGGCACAGAAGTCCAGGACACAGCGGACAACAAGGTGGTAACTTCTAGGGGCCCAGTAGTGCCTTTATTCCACCATGGAAGGAGAGAGAAGAACTATGGATGTGGCAGTCAGTCAGCACTGAACTTTGTGTGTGTGCATATGCATGTTACTGTATGTATGTGTATACATATAAAGTTACTGTTAATTGAATTCTGACACAAATCACTAATTTTGGCCCATTTCTGGGAGCAGAGTAAACACAAAAGGCAGCACCAACTACTCAGCAAGAGTCACTCAAGTCCCTGAAAGTCAAATAATCTCATTAAATCTTTTAAGAAATAATAACTACACCTAAGACCAGGTAATGTAACAGGGCCCATCTTACCCCACAGGTATTTTAGGATCCGTCTATCAGTCAGCTGCAGAGCTACAGTTTTGGTCACTGGGCTGCAGTACAGGCTGATCACTTCTCCATCTACAGGCACTGACAACCTGATACAAGACAAAGAAAACACAGAACATCAGTCACAGCAGATACACTTAACACCTTGTTCCTGCCTTTCTTGTAGCCAGATGAAAAGATGAAGATCTGCAGCACTTTTTGCTTTGTTCATGTAAGGATCTTCTGCAGTCTTCTCACACCTATGTCAGGTGACAGCGGCACCACAGAGCACCAGCAACTCCAGCCAACAGGCATTTGCCTGACTGCACTGGTCACTGTCTGCACTGCAGCACTCTGCAAACACACGCCTCTTTTTCTGTTCTACAGTTCACATGCAAATCATTCTGTCTTTGCAGTGTGAGTGCTGCAGAAAGCAGCTCTCCCAATCCCTTTGGGAACTGTATTTCTGTACCCCAGGTGGCTTTCTTTTGTGTCTGGTTTTAGCTCAACTGGCCCCACAAAGACCAGCAGGTGAGGCGGAGGAGAAGGAGGAGGAGGACAACAGTTTCGATGGCTACTGGTCCCCTTCTGGACCTTGATAATGGTGAGCAAAGGGTAGAATGAAGGAATTCAGTGTAATGTGCCATCCCCCCTTCCCCAAGGGCCTTGAATTCCAAAGGACAGAGCCATCCTGTACTGATACAGGCATGTTTAGCATGCACCCTTGCCAGGCTGGGTGTAGGCATTAGGACTACAGGCAAGTGCTGACCAGTAGCCAGCTTCATGAGCTGTTTGGTTCTCCTGCAGGAAGAGAGCCAAATTCCTTAACCCACGGCCTCCAGGCTGCATGTCTAATAAAAGACTTAATTCCTTCTAGGCACTGTCTGGAAGTGTTCTCAGACTTCAGCCACAACTGACAGATCTCTAGTACCGTAAATTCAGGCACTCTTCTTCAGCTCCAGCTACACGAGGCACTGCAGTCAGATGATGAAGGACAGACTGAGCAGCACGCTGACCTTGACCAACAACCAGGAAGCTGTCATCTGGCAGCCAGGTGAGAAATCTGAGCCCCAGAGGATTCATCACTTCATTGCTGACGCTGCTCACATCAACTCTGTCACAAAATAAGAGAGGTTGGGATGCAAATAGAACCTGATTTCAGTAGGCCACCTCACTGGAGAGGCAGAGGACTTCCTAAGCACAGCCTGGCTGTTCAGATACACAGATACACATGGCTGGGAGGGCTCCAGTGCAGAAACACAGATACCCAAAGCATGAATCCTGCCACAGGCTGGGCTGGAGATAAAGGATGAGACCTAGGAAGCTCCATCTGTTTTCCCTAGTTAGTACTGCTTCCATGCCAACTACCTCTAGGAACAAACAGAGAGCACGGTGGGATTTTTAACCTTGTCACTGTCTCTGCCATGCAAGCAGCTCTGTTGCTCTGTATGCCATGATCATGGGCCTGGGCACTGCACCATCATTCCTCTGGGCTCCTGCTCCCAGAGCCAAAGTGCTGCACCAGGCACAGGAAGGGATATCTCAGTGCTGTCACTGACAGTCACTGGTTCTGCAAGACAGAAACCTCAGTAAAGGGCACTTCTCAGCACTCCTTGTAGACACAGTGTGAACAAAATGAAACCATGTTATCCGACAGCTTCTTAAAAATCTTGAGAAAAGTGGTCAGAGCTGTGACCTCTAAACCATCCAGCCAGGTACAACCCTCTTCTCCCCTCTACAGCTGTAGTAGTTCTGTATTACCTGTAGGTTTTATCCAGGTATGGTGTTTCCACAGCTGCTTTAAACCCATTTCCTCCCACAGCTCCAAACTTGACAGTAGGGTCATTCACTGTACTCTGTCCTAGCAAACGCAAAGCAGAACAAAGCAGAGTTTAGAGATCTTCCCAACAGAGCCCCTTCCATGTTCAATCTTATCAAAAAGTAGATGCTACATGAAACTATTAAAGAAGTCAGAAAATGCCATCCCTACTTGTACAGCCAAAATGTAATTCTCATTAACACTTGCTCTGAGGAAGACAGTCACCTTCCAACATTGCAGTACAAAACAGCTGTTTCCTCACAGCACGCTGTATATAGAACCTTTTTGGGAAGTGCTGGGTGCCCCAGACAGATTCTCAGACACTTCCCAGTGCCAGTCAGCATCATGCCATCAGAGACGCTTACGCAAGGTACCATGTGCTGCACTCAAGCTGAAGCTAGGCAGAGGAGTATTACCAGCACAATTACATAGTCCAGTGCCAAACACTGTTTTCTCACAAAGTCAGTGTGCCACCAAAATGCTTCTATGTCGCTCAGACTACTGGAAATGAGAGCAGAGCTTGAATTCACACTTAAACCAAGTATGTCTTGTGTAAAGGTTTAAGTGACCACCACCTTACTAGGCTCCCATGGTACAGCTGTCAGGAACACAGGGTTTCTTTTAACAAGGTTGCAACATGTTCTCACCATATCTGTACACAGAGATCCTGTTATCAGCATCCAGGACAGCCATGTCCCCACTATGTTTGGGATCTGTGTGAAACGCAACCTGATTAACTGCCTGTTGGAGCTGGAGCTCATACGTACACATGGGTGGAGGCACCACAGCATGCTGGAATGCTGTGACAAGCAGTTTATCTGTGGAAGAAAAGAGAAGAAAATCCAAGATGCACCCCAGTCCAAATGTTAGTGAGGCTCTTTCTGGATTCTTTACTGGAAGTAGAAGTAATGTTACAGGAAAAGGCTGCTGTGCTCTTAGAGGTTATCTTCACTGAGCCACCCGTGAAGCTTCTCTCAATTACATGGACCCCTCCCTAAAAGCTTTGTAGAAACAACTAAAAGAAGAATTATCATAATCCCATCCAGCCTGAATACAAAGAGCTACACCACCTATTCTAACCGTAGAGCTGGAAAGCTGTCCCACTGCTTACCTCCATCTATAACAGCCACATTTGCCATATGTTGACTGTTGTCCCCCAGCCCATGGTCTGTGGTCCAATGCCAGTCGTAGAAGAGGTAATGCCAGCCCTGGCAGAGTATATGTAGCCTATACAGGTTCTCTCGGTCCCAGAGCAGTGACACCAACTGATTTTCCTCCAAGCTACCAAAGTGCAGACTTTGCTTCAGGTACCAGTGATAGTTCCCTGTGGTCCACAGCTGAACTGCAGAAAAACAAACAGTTACTACAGACTAGTATTTGAGACCCAGCTCAAACACTCCCTGCCAATCACCACTGCTCTTCTAGGGGTGGGTTAAGTGCAATTAAAATAATAGTTCTAGCTTTCAGTCCACAAGCTGTGTCATACACCACACGGCACAAGAAAACAACACACTGTGCAGAGTCAGTCCCAGAATTCATTGAGCTACCCTTGTGAGATGGTACCCTTCTTTAATGAAGGGCTCACACCTTTAATATTCCATTTGTACCACTTCCAGTTACAGCAGCCTGGAAGATGCTTTGAGCTCAGGCTGAACTACCAGTTCTTCCTCACCAGCTGTGCTGGTTTTGGCTGGGGTAGTTAATTTTCTTCATAGTGTCAAGTATGGGACTGTGTTTTGGATCTGTGCTGAACACAGGGTGGGTAAGTGATGTTTTAGTTACTGCTGAGCAGGGCTTACAGAGAGCCAAGGTCTTTTCTGCTTTTTGTACTGCCAAGCTACCAAGGAAGTTGGGGATGCATAGGAGGTCAGGAGGGGACACAGGCAGGACAGGTGACCCCAGCTGACTAAAGGAACCATGTGACATCATGTCCATATATAAAGTGAGGGGGAGAGGGAGGAAGAGGGGGATATTTGGAGTGGTGGCATTTTTCTTCCCAAGTAACCGTTACACATGATGGGGCCCTACTATCCTGGAGATGGCTGAACACCTGCCTGCCCATGGGAAGCAGTCGATTAATTCCCTGCTTTGCTTTTTATGGCATGTGTGGCTTTTGCTTTCTCATATTAAACTGTTATTATCTCAACCCACGAGTTTTCCAGCTTTTACCCTCCTGATTCTCTCCCCGATCTTCCTGGTGAGGAAGTGGGCAAGAGACTCCGTGGGGCTTGGCTGCTGTGTGCGGTTAAACCACACCACCAGCACAGCGGTCTCAAAGCCACTGGTAAGCCTCCACAGTGTCCCTAACTTGCAGGTAAGTACCCACTGCTAACCATGTTTGCAGGCACGCGTTAAGAGCCAGAGCCTCATGGAGTGCTCTCACCATAAGTGTTTGTGTTGGAGTTTTCCACCTTCAGGTCTTCCAGCCATATAGCCAGGATTGTAGAATCCGCATTCCAAAGCATTTCATTAACCTGCAGAAACAAACATGGCTCTTACTGATATTGTTGCTCCCAGATAGTTTACAAGACCAGGAGGTGTTCCTTATCTTCCACAAAGAAAGGTGCATGGGTTGATATAAAAACAGAGCCCTCATGTATTGCAAAGCTCCTGACAAGGCATCCTGAGAACCCCACAGATGAAGAGGTCACAAAAATGACAGCAGTGTTCTCTTTGTTTTCCCTGACACTGAGGAAGAATCTGCCAAAAGACCTCTCAGCATCCAAGCACAGAAGCTGAAGTAATGCCCTAGCAATACCTTCTCACTTATTTGGGATAATGTGAGTATATAACCTCACTCTTGCAATGGCTGACATGCTGAAAAGTACTTTTGAATCATTTGCCTGGTAGAAAGTATACAGAGCCCAGAAACACCCCAGGGCTACAATCATCATGTACTACATGTCTTAATACTATGGGCTTGCAGAGGGCATTGCATCTTCTCCACAGGCTTCTTTGTTGTTCTCTTTTCAGGTCACTTCTTCCATTAGGATAAGCATGAAGTATTAGGTTAAAAACCTCTCCCTAGAAGTTGGAAAAGATCTAGTCCTCTTCTCCATTACACTCTTATCAAAGAAGCCCAGACAAAGAACTTACTTTGACCTGCCCTTTCTGGAAAGGGAGGGTGAACTCTCCATGAAGAAGTCCATTCTTTTCCAAAAAAACCACATCATGTCTGTTGGGTTTTTCTTGTGTAGATGCTATCAGGTTTCCTGAAGGCCTTAGAAAAGAACCAAATGAAAAGTCATTGCTCACACAATCACTGTCATTTTAAACCCCACTCATCTCACATTGTTTCCAGTGACATGAAGAAAAAGGCAGCAGAGGATGTATTTTCCTCAGCATTGTACAGATAAAGTCATAGGTCCAGCACAGATGAGAGCTCATGATATCCACAGCTGACCAAATAAATGTCAGCACTAGGAAAGGAACCTGTAATATTCCTTTTTATACAGTTGAGCCCGAATCCACTTGACACTGACCATACGCAGAGAATCTAACCCTTCTTCCCACTTGTGATGCAAGTATTAGGATTTTCAGGGTTTAAAGGCCTACTATTCCTCATGCTGAATCAGAAGGCAGCTTTCTTCAAGTTTTGGGAAAAATCAACAAAACACTGGAGAAATGAAGATGATGCTGATCAAAGACTGTGACCAGGGAATAAAAAGCAACACTGATGTCAGCATGCAGACTGCTGTACTACTCACTTCCAGGACAGTGCTTGTTCTAATCCTGAGATAGGCTCACTTGTTGACTGCAGCACAAGCTCTCTGCTCCACACCCGGACCTTCCGAGCACCTACAGGTTGAGAGAGCAATGAGACAAAGGTCTAAGAAAACACTGGGAAGAGACTTTCCTAATTTTATGAGGGTAGAAGAGCAAATTTTGATGCACATGCGTAAAAAAGGAGATTTCTCTTGTACATCTTAAGGGCTAGGAACTTACTCTGTCTCAGGCAGTTCTCCCATAATAACCAAGTGACTGAAGGAACTGTGTTAGGAATTTCATTCTGATGTAATTCAGTCATAGTCATTTCCCCCTCCAGCTTTCACCATGGAAATGTTAGAATCTTCCTATAAATTTATGATCCTCCCTAACTGAAGTACTGAAGGTAAAAACCCAAACTTGTGGAAGAGCAGTGAGGTTTGGTGCAGTTCAATATGTTGACCAATACATTTAAACTGCTCAAAAAGTAGAATTTACCATGGAAAACATCAGTTACAATCTTAGAAGTAATGCATATGCTTATTACCTCTTTGACTTTGGGGCATAACCAAGGGAAAAGTATTACCAGTATTTTAAAAAAGTGTGCAAGGCTAAACTCTCGTAATAAGGGACAGTGGGTATATGAACCCAAACAGATGCATCCATTTGGCATTGAGAGCCTATCAGGTATTGCTTAAAGCTTAAGCAGGTGAAAGAAGCAGTTCAGATAGTGTCTACAAAGTAGTACGCCTTCCTGGCATCTCACTGAACTGAAAAGAAAGTATTAAAAACATCGTATCTATAAAATGGCTCCGAGAACATCAGAGCAGAGAAAAGGGCAATTAAATATCTCAACTCACCCTTGCTTTAAGTGGCCAACAGACCACAAACACTTCTTGCCTTACCTAGACTCTGCTTAAGAAGCCTTTTACACACATCGGTATTTCAAAGAAGTTTGGTGCCATACCTGTCTCTGGACAGACAGCACTCACTGCAACAAACTGCCCGTCTCCTCTCCACGTCACCCGAGGCCTGCCATCATCCCAGGCTGGTGTCGGTAACACTTCCTGAAGTCACACAGAAGAAAGCTGCATCAAAGCTTGGGAAGGCAACTGCTGTCTTTGTCTAAACAAACTGCTCTTTCGAGAGCCTTAGCATGAAATCCGTCCATTAAAAAGTGTCAAGGCTAGTAAGTTAAAAATTCATTATTCAAAATGTTGTTTTAGGAAATACTAGAATTAAACTAATTCAATCTGCTCCTCCTCCAAGTGCATATGACTGTCTCTTTGCATGATCACACACTATCCTTCCCATCCACCTGGCTCTCTACTTATAGACCAGCAATACATAAGCTGGACACACAGTGAATTGAGATTTGTTCAGGACTGATGCTGGAATGCTTGCAAATCTTACTTTGAGCTCTGTTTGAAAAGTAGTAAGTACTCCCTGCTGCTTTCTTGAATTAGAAGGAATATAAAAATGCATGATTTCAGACAACACAGAAACAGACAAGCAGCCTATGAAGAGAACTACCAGAGAGGTAGTGGCAAATTGGCACCGCAGGAATAACAGAAACTCTCTTTATACATGTTTTCCCTGAGAGACCATCAGCTTAACACAAAAAAAGCAGTATAATACCGTCTGTTTGCGATGTGCTGCCTGTTTCCCTTCTGATCCATGGAACTGTGTCTCCTTTTTACCCCAGCCAAGAGCAACAAACTTTCCTGAAGAAGAAACAATCCTTGTAGTGAAAGATTTACAGACAGTACCTTAACTACTGTGCACTATTGTACACAACCACAGCTTCAAGCAACCCACACCTTCTCCCAAAATTTTATTCTAAAAACCCGCAAGGAAGTTATGTAGTCCAGAAAGTACTTTGGTACATAGAACTTACTTGAATTTTTGCTGACAAGTAACAATATTGACTTTCTCCTTCACCTGTCCAGCAGCACTACAATCTAAATAAAATGTCTCCTACGGCCTTAAAGTGCTCAGCTCCATTTCCTTACTCTCCACATGCTTACAACGTATCAATTACATCGGCTAGGGCAACTTCATTTCAGTGCACCTCTCACCTTCTCCAAACTCATCTTGGTGGATTTGCTTCTCAGTAATTGGTTCAAAATCCCTTGTCATCATGATGAGTGTCTGCTGACCTGCAATACAGTTAAATACAGTATTGGTAATGGTATCTGCAGCAAATAAAAACTCAGGTGCTCTCCTGTGTGCTCCTATTGTTCTGTCATGTACCTAAATATAGAAAACATATACCAGAGCGAACATATCCTTCAAAGCATGAAACCTCAAACTGGAACAGAACACTTTCAAGTTTTTCTCTTCAAAAATGTGCTTCCTGGCCTAAGCTTAGTAATTTTTTTTTCACCTTCCAAACAAGTACCTGGTACCTTTTCTCTTGAGATATGAAGGACAAGAAGGCGACTGGGAACAGTCACTAAGGATTTATGAAGGGGAAATCATACCATCCTGATAACCTCCTACAATGAGATGACCAGCTTGTGGATATGGGGAGAACAACAGATTTCATTTATCTTGACTCTAATAAGGCTTTTGATGCTGTGTGCCACAACATCATCATAGACAAACCCATTAAGTATGGGATAGATAAAAGCACAGTGAAAACCAGCTGAAATGCCAAGCTCAAAAGCTTGCCAGCACTGTCAAAAAGTGCAGCCTGAGGTCAGTCACTGGCATGCCTCTGGACACTACGGGCAATGATTAATATCTTCCTTAATGACCTGGAGCGTGGGACCCTCAGCAAGTCTGTAGATGACACAGAACTGGGAGAAGCAGCAGGTACAGCAGAAGGTTGTGCTGCTGTCCACAGGGACCCTGTCATGCAGGCAAGACGGGCTGTCCAGAACTTCATAAAGCTCAACAAGAAAAAAGTCATGTCCTGCATATGGAAAATAATAATCTCAAGCACTAAGACAGACTGAGAACCAAGTGGCTGGAGAGCAGCTTGGCAAAAAAATAAACAATGTTTCCTGGGGCACCAAGTTGAGCTAGCTAGCAGTATGCCCTGCTGCACAGGTGGACAACAGCAACCTGGCTGCATTAGGAGTGCTGCCAGCAGGTTGTGGGAAGTGATCTTGCTCCTCTACTCAGTGCTGGTGAGACACATGTGGAATGCTGTCTCCGTTTTAGGGCTTCCCAGTACAAGACACGCAAGGACATACTGGAATGAATCTTGCAAAGGGTCACAATGATGATTAAGGGCTTGAAAAATCTGTCACATGAGTGGAGGCTAAGACAAGCCAGACTGCTCCGGAGAGAAGGCTCCACGGGAATCTCATCAGTGTGTGTAAATATATTATGTGGGAGGTGGGGTACAGTAAAGAAGACACAGCCATGCTGTTTGTAGTGCTGAGGGACAGCATAAGAGGCAATGGGCACAAACTAAAATACAGAAAATTCCCTTAAAACCTAAGAAAAGCTTTTTTTTACTCTGAGGGTGATTATAGATAGGAACAGGATGCCCACAGGGGTTGTGGGGTCTGAAACCTAACTGGGCACAGTCCCCCACATATAGCTCTAGGTAACATGCTTTGAGCAAGGTGGTTGGAATAGGTGGTTGGAACAGTTTCCTTTCAATCTCAAGCACTCTATGATTCTGTTTTGCCTGAGGCTAATTTCATTTTCTAGGTGAATCACACCTGTAGCTAATTTGGGCCTGTGACACAAGTATTTCCTACCAAAAGCCAAGAAACAGTTTTTGTTACTAAGAAGTCAAATGGTGATATAAAGAAGTCTTTATGTTTTTGAGGCAAGATCAAATATACTCCCTGGGAAGATCTGAAGGACTAATAACTCTTCCACAAAGCAGCTTTTTGGGCCTAACCAATTTCTGCTTGGATCTCTGAAGCACCTTATGAATCGTGAAATGAAATCTAATGTGTAGGATCTGGTAGAGTTTTTTCCACTTTAAGTCCTACCCCAAATTTCATAATTTTTCTTCTTCTCTCTCACTCTTAGTTGTGTTTTGCGCTTCGGCCATAGTGAGGCCCACTCCTACAAGTAGAAAGCTTACACACTGCTGATACCTGTTGCAAGCAAAACAAGCTCCTGGTCAGGACTCCAGCTCATGACCCTCAGACCGCTGTCCACACTTCCAACACATTCCACCTGCAAGACCAAAGTAAGATCACAGAAGTGCAGGAACACGAGTGCAGCACTATCCCAGCACAAATGCAAACAGCCACCAAGGCAAAAGACAATTGCCTCCTACTTAAAAAAGTCAAAAGCCTAACTTCACACTTCATGTTGAACAAAACAAAAGAAACATTTCTGACTAAAAATGGTTCCAAAATGTTTATGAGTGAGAGCCCAGGTAATGCAGAGTCTAGCATATTCTCTATGTTGACATAGAGTCAACATTCTACCATATACCGTTTTAGAAAGAGGTTTATGCTGCAACTCTCAGTCTTACGTACCAATGTATAGTGTCAATGTTAATATTGCCTGAAAGGGCCTGTGATTATATTGGTAAATATTCTTTAGTCACAAAACACAGACATAATGATTCTTACCTAGAGAATTCCAACACACAGTTAAACTCTGAGCAGCCCGTGTATGCTGAACTCGACAACTGCACCCATGTCAAAGTTTACGGAAAATTGGGCTACTTTTACTGGGCCATCATGAGCAAGCAATACCAGTGGGCAGAGAAGTTCTGTTATGCATTGCTATCCTGATTTGCAAAAGGCATGGAACGGAACAACAAATACACCACTCGTTGTGATGAACAGCAAGGTGATGCCATTCAAGGAATTAGGCTTGGATGCCGCAATCTTTTCAGGTAAGAAAAGTGGGACTGGGACCAGTCGGCAGAGTAACTATCACTCACGTACAGAGGGTTTCAGAATAAGCAGAGGAATCTTCCAGACCTCTTTCTTGGTGCCCAGACTGCACCAAAAAAAGACAACCTTAAAACTGGAAAGTAAGCCAAAACCACGCGAAATAAAGAATCTGAAGTTAAACCTGTTCTCTGATGCATCTATCACTGCAAAAAAAGTCTCCTGTATCACATGCTTTGTTAATTTCTATTCGTTTATGACAGGTTGTAAGTTGCAATACAGGAGACATTTTTCAGATACAGCTAACTGTGTATTTAAGTGGTATTTGCAGATCAAACGCAAACATGAACCAAAACAGACAAGCTGCAAATAACCACAATCTTACAGCTAACCCAGACAGACCACTGTCATCTCATGCCCACTTAAACCTGCACTGTTGGGACTGGTATTGTGGGAGCTGATTCAGATTTCAGAGGGTGCTGTTGTGGTGTTTAAGTGTCTTGCTGAAGATCATACAAATATGACACCGAGGAAGGAACAGAAAGCAAGTATCTCAGTTTCTGCCGTATCTTAAGTCACGTCAACATGTATCAACTGTAAAAAATGGTAGCTACATTGTGAATTATGAATGGATTACTTTATTACCTAGTCTCAGCAATATCCTGTTTCTGTAAGACTTTCCAGCAGATTCTGTGCTGCTGGGAGCCCACTGAGCAAACTCAGAGGACCCAGGCTGTGGATAGGCAAGCCACCATTTTAATTCCAGTTCTTTTACAGAGTATATATTCTGTCTTTAGTTATTCTCAAGGCTCCCACAAAAATCTGCTTATCTGCCCAGAGAATGGAGACTCTCAGCTCAGTATGCAATAAGCATACAACTGGCCCCTAAAGAAATTTTAAGTGTTATTCTTTCCTCTGAATTCCCTCAGTACTGTTGTGTCTTTCCTGCCATGGTACCTGTTTCGTGCTCAGATTGCACAGTAGGATGTCTCCAGCTGCTGTAGCAACACACACACTCTCCTGCTCTGGAAGATCTTCGACACCCACGATGCAGCCACTTCCATCCTCAGGCAAGAACCCATCCACAGTCAGGGAAACTTCTCTTGACACCTAGATACAGAGAGGCCAATGGCTTACTAATTACACATCACCTCAGTGGGATTTTTGCAGAAATGAGAGAGTAATATCCATAGGTATGTTTCATCCTACTGCAGTTACACAAAGCATTACACAGCAGAAGGGAGCGTGTGAATGGCACCAGAAAAAAGCCAGCTTGCAAGTACTTATCTTCACTTATCCATAGAAAACCGTGAAGATCCCTTATGGTAAAAGTGATAGAAGAAAACGAGAAAACCCATACATGGAAGCAAACAATACACAACTTCCAATCTGCCCTGCTAACCATCTTTCAACACCCTTTTCATATTTCACCAGAGTGTCAACATTAAGAGGCGCATGGCTAGCTGCTTAAAGTGTCCCACTACTCTCAAGGGGGCATGCAGACTTCTAGACACAGCATAAAAAACAATTTCTAAGGAAAACCATTTGGATGGTTAAGGTACAGCAATCTTTGAAAATTAAATCCCTGGAAAGCCCCAAAGGTCTTTTGCCAGTTAATTTCAGAACTGAATGTACTGAAGGAATTAGACGCCTCAGAGTTGCATAGTGAGAAAAAAGCAACGCAGCTCTAATAGGAATTAATGACTCAACAGCATTTATTACTTTAGCGGTATGTTGGGGTTTTTCTCCCTCTAGAGCAAAGTTTCAAAAGCTTCCTCCTGTACTCTTCACTATCTCTTTGCCTGCTTGGTTCTGTTTTGTGAACTTGTCCTGATGCAACTGTTCACCAGGTCGTGCTTAAGACTAAACCACGCGAGTGACACGTGTCTAACACAGCCACCCTCTTAAAGAAGCAGATTTAGTATTTTGGAAGCACAACGAGCCTCTTCAGCCACCAAGATCACGGTGCAGCGGCTTCCACGGCACCGTGAGACAGCAGCAAGCGGCGGCGGGGCGGAGCAGGAGGGTCCAAGAGCCCGCAGACACCGCCGCCAAGGGGGACCGCATCAGGAGACAGGCGAATTCCCGGGAGCACCGGCGCGCTCCCGCTGGCGGAGGCGCAGACGCTTCATTCCAGCTTTGCAACCAAAGCCGACCCCAACACGCCTGCAAGCACCAGCACCCTGCCCCGCAGCCGCAGCCCCGGCTCTCACCGAGTCCCCGGCGGAGCGCAGCTCCACGAGCCCGTACTGGGAGCCCACGAGAACCGCGCCGGGCTCGGCGCCGAGGCAGAAGCACTGCGGGGTGCCCGTGGCGGCGGCGGAGCGGCGCCCGCCGGCCCGCAGCAGCCGCAGGTTCCTCATGGCGGAGGGAGCGAGCGATGGAGGCCGGGCAGCGATGGAGGCCGGGCAGCGCCACCGCCTCACGGCGCCGCCATGTCCTGCAGCGCGGGCGGGCGGGCGCAGGCGCCGTGCGCGGGTGTCGCTCTGCAGGGCGGAGCGCGGCCCCTCCTTGCCCTCCGCGGGCCGTGTGGGGGGCGCCGGGCCTGCAGCCGGGGGCGGCTGTGGCTGAGGCGGCAAAACCAGCGCTGCGACTCCTCAGCAGCTCGGCTGCCCGTGAGGCTGCACAAAGAATAACAGAATCACCGATGCTGGAGGAGAGCTTTAAGGTCACCCAGTCCAACCATCCACTCAGCACTGCCACTGTAAACCCTTACACCACATCACCAGATCCAGATGTTTATTAAACACAAGGGATGGGGACTCCACCACCTCCCAGGGAAACCTATTCCAATGCCTGACTGCCCTGACAGTGATATTTTTTTTTTCTAATACCTAATCTTTATCTCCCGTGTGTCATATTAAGGCCATTTCCTCTTGTCCTCTCACTGCAAGCATGGCAGGAGAGACTGACTCCCACCTCACTACACCCTCCTTTCAGGAGTTGTAGAGAGCGATGGGGTCACCCCTGAGCCTCCTCTTCTGGAGATTAAACAACCGCAGCTCCCTCAGCCATTTCTCAGAAGACATGTTTTCTGGTGTTTTCATGAGCCTTGTTCCCTTCTCTGGACATGCTCCAGCACATCAATGTCCTTTTTAAAGTGAGGGGCGCAGAACTGGACACAGCACTCGATGTGCAGCCTTGTCAGTGCCAGTGTATAAGATGACAGTGGGAGCAGAATGATTCTTTTGGAGCCATTCTGGTACTAACCAGCTGAAGAACTCCAGCTGAAACTTTTAAGGCACTTACAGGCCAGCCTTCACATAGGTCAGTGCTGCCCTGATGCCACTGCTTCTGTCACACTCTACCACCTCCCTCCAGGTGTGGCTGAGGGGGAAAAGGCAGTTCAGCCTTCGGGGGGAAGGACTTCATGCAATCACAGTTACAGCCTTCACACTTCCCCCTTTTCCTAGTGGAGCTAGACTCCATCAGTCAGTACTGATTAGCAGTTCAAGAAAGACAAGGAGCTATTGGAGAAGGTCCAGCGGAGGTGTCAAAGATGATTTGGGGTCTGGAACTTCTCTCTTATGAGGAGAGACTGTGGGACCTGGGCCTGTTTAGTCCAGAGAAGACTGAGAGGGGATCTCATCAATACATATAAATATCTCACAGGCAGGTGCCAAGAGTATGGTGCCAGATTCTTTTCAGTGGGGCCCAGTGACAGGATGAGGAGCAATGGCAATAAACTAAAACACAAGAAATTTCACCTCAACACGAGAAAGAACTTCTTTGTGTTGAAGTTGGCAGAGCACTGGAAAAGACTGCCCAGGGGGGTTGTGCAGTCTCCCTCTCTGGAGACATTAAAATTCTACCCCAATGCATTCTGCTCTAGGTGATCCTGCCTTGGCAAGGAGGGAGGGACTAGATGGTCTCCAGAGATCCCTTCCAACCCTAACAATTCTGTGATTCTCTGTGATTCTGTCATCCAGTCTAATGGCCAAATACCAAGACAAGACAAATTTGAGAGAAATTGTTTTTGTCTATGGCAATCTGTAGATTTTGCATGCTGTAATCAGCTTAATGTGCTCTACAGTTTGGCAGTTTAGGCTAGTGGAAAGATGGGCCATTAGACACCTGGACAGGTTTGCTTTTTGCTGTTTTGGTACAAAACTTGGCTAAAGTCAGGGATAAAACTCAGTAAAATTTGCTAAACTCAGGGCTTTTTTGAGACCAGTGGAAAAGGCACAGTTATCACTGCATACAAGGAAAATCAAAGCCATCCAGACTCCTTATTCTTGGGATAAAGGCATAAGAAGTGCCTTCCCAGGCCAGTAGAACGCCTGCCAAGGCCAGCGCACCCTGGCTGCACTGGCAGGAGGAAAGGCAGCTGCCAGAGAGCATGTGAACCTGGCTGTGCTGTGTGCCCTGGTCCCTGTGTCCCCCGGTCCCTGTGTCCCCCCAGGACCTGCACTGCTTCTTCAGGGTGGTCTGACAGCCTTATTCCTTGCAGTATCTTTTCCAGAGGCTTTTCCCTTTGGCCCAGCTTGATCCTGTCAGCCTCCAGTGTCCCAAGTCACCAAGTTACCACTGTTCTTACCCTGTAAAATGTGCTTGACTGAGCTGAGTTGCCCCAGCTGACTGCAAAGCTGTGGCTCTCGCAGCATGTCTGCATCTGCCACCCGGTGGTTTTGCAGCTCTGGAGACAAGACCCCTCATAGCAGATGGCACTTGCTGGTCCCCTCTAGCCCATGAGCTGTCCCCCTCTGCTTGCTTGCTTTCCGTGGGTCGCATCACCCTGATGACTCACTTTCTTCCCGACACCCGTCTGAAATGCCCTGTATTACTGTTGTTGTTATTTTTCCCGCGGCTGCAGCTGCCGTCCCCCGCCGTCCCCCGCTGCCCTCCCGCTCCGCCGCCGCGTCCCCGCCGCTGTCCCGGGGCCGCCCGGGCCCCGCCCCGCCCCGCCGGCACCGCCGCAGACCGGCCGGGCAGGAAGCGCGGGGCGGCGGCCGCCGCAGGTATTCCCGGCGGGGGCTGCGGGTTCCCGCGCCGCCGCTCCGCCCCCCCTCCCAAAATCCCCGACCGGCCAGCGGCTCGGGTGCCCCCCCGCCCCAGCCGGCGCTGGTACAAGCGGTGCCAGGCTCCGGCCAGCCCCGTGCCAGGCTCCGGCCGCCGTCGCCGGTACCCGCCGCGGTGCAGCTGGGCTGGGAGGTGCTTCTGCGGCGCTGCGGGAGGCACGGGGAGGGGCGGCGGGGGCTGCCTTGTGCTGATCGCAGCAGCAGGTCCGGAAGGGTTTATGCAGGGTCCACCCTGATCCGTTTTCATTAGTGAGTCAGTGTCAGGGCAGATTTCGGCTGAATATATCTTTCAGACAGCTCCCCGGCAGCGACTGGAGCGAGAAAACCTAAGGCAGACGCTGCTTTTCTGTTGCTGTTGGATTTCTTGGAGGCTGTGGTTACCTGCTTGGTGGTGCTTGCAGCAATAGCTCTATGCCAGGAGACGGTGACTTCCAGGAGCGTCTCTCTACTTCCCTTAAGGAGGTGAGGTCTTATCTAGAGGTCTTTGCAATGCACGTCTGACATGATTCCTTATAACTTGGTTCTTGAACCTAATGCTTACTAAATAACCTAAATTAAATTACCTAAAATGCTTACTTGATCCTGTTCATGGTGTGGACCCATGGACCATCACGCGGCGAGAGGTAGAAGTGTGATTGAGTCTTCAGGCGGTACAGAAGATACTTCTACTGGTACTGACATAAAAGCCCCAGCGTCTGTTTGGGAAAGTTGAGGGTGTTTCCTCCTCCTGATGGTATTTCCTTTGTGCCAGGCAAAATTAGCTTGGAAATTAAGTGTTTTTGGTGTTTCAGAAGCTTAGTTGAGGCGACACCTTCTCAAGGGGTGCTTGTTGTTGGCATTTGTGAATGTGTTCAGCACCAGGATCCACAGTGTCATGAGAGTGAACTGAAAGAATTTAAGTAGCTTTCCACTAAGAGTGAACATTACTGATAGTTGTCTGTAAAGCTAATGCAGGAACAGGAGGGGGCAGCAATAAACAGGATGGGGCTTAGCCAGCGCTAGGATGGACAAACCTTCTTTCAGTCATGAGGATAAGTTGTTCCTAAAAGCAGAGGAACAAGATCAGCTTGGGCAACATCTCAGTGTAGTCCATTGTATTATCTCATTGACATGTTGTCATACAGCTGGATGTTGTGTTGAATCAGCTTTCACAGTTGTGTGTCTGCAGTTGGATTCCCACTAACTTATCACTGCAGCCATTTATTTGCTTATGTATTTGCTTCAGCTATTTTAGTGTCTGAAACCAAAGTTTCAAAAAATGCAAGAAGTTATTTATAGATACTTTTCTGGAGTGTTGTTAGCTTTCTTTATACAGGAGCTGTGGGTATCTGCAGCTCTGAGCAAAAAATCACACCTGTCATATGGTTAAGCACTTGGAACGTGGCAAAATTGCCATCCTTGTGTATGATAAAAATTTATCAGAATGTGGACCTGTGTAGCTGGCTGCAGCTTTTAAGTCTGAGAGAGAAGTTGAACTTGAGATTTACACAGATCCCTTCCAGCCTGAGTTGTATGTTTTTCTTTTACACTTCTGGGAGGCAGGTGGTTACTTTGGTCACGGAAGCAACCAAGTCTCTTTTGCAAGGACTACAGAATTACTTTCTCTGGTGCATAATCCATCATATGAATCCATCCTACTGGGTGAGGAACTAACACATAGTATGTGGGCATTTTAACAACTATAGTCAGCTGACATAAATTATTCATAAGAATGCTGCATAAGGCTGGATTTTTCTCCAGATGCCATGGTTTAAAATATTAGTTGAACATTCAGTGCAAATACCAGGACACACTTACGTACAATCCCTTGACCTGACTGTGTGCATACCCCCAGAGCTTGTTATCTTGCCATGTTTTCTGCAGCTGTTCCTTAACATTGAGTACCAAATGCCATGGTTATTGCTATTGATTTGGTATACCCACAGGCTATACTTACTTTTCGTGCAAGAGATTATGGTACTGTTTCTTGGCTGCTAGTCCAGGCTAATTTAGGAATGAAAAAGGGAGAAAACAGGTATATAGAGATCATCTGAGCAGAGGAGGGCAGGGAGCAATGACCGAAAGTAGAGTTGGTGACCTTGGCTGGGTAGTTTGAAAGCTAGGAAGTGTTTTTGTCATATGGCAGACCTGAGCTTGTTCCTTCCTTTTTCGTTGGCTGCAGGTTCTATAACAGTGATGATATAATCGGGATCAGCTTATTTACCTAGTGAATTTCCTGCTTCAATCTATTTCCTTAAAGAGATGAAGAAAGGACCAGAAAGTGGAGCATGCACCCTTGCTGCTCCAGGAAATTTACTGGAGTCAGATCCAGACACTAACAGTAGCAATGGAGCCTCAGCAAGAGAGAAAGACACACTTCCCTCTCCCAGAGAACTGGAAAATGTACCACTGAAACCCAGCACAGAAAATTCCAGAAAAAAACTCTGTGGCTATTTAAATAAGCTGGGCATCAAGGGGCCAATCAAGACCTGGAAGTCTCGCTGGTTCTTTTATGACGAAAACAAATGTCGCTTACTATACTACAGAACTGCCCAGGACATTAATCCTTTGGGGTCTATTGATCTCTCCAGCGCCAGCTTTGACTGCAAAATGGAAAATGGGGAAGGAGTTTTTGAGATCAGAACACCAAGCAGAGTTTTTACTTTGAAGGTAATGAAAAATTCCCAGTCAGGACAGACACACACATCTGTACGAAGGTATCTCTTAGCTTGACTTTCACTTAAGTCCTCCTAGCTTGGATTGCTACCACTTGGACCTAAATTACTTGCATTGTTTTGGTAAGTCTAGGGCTCCTTTCCTGTGAGAGGGCTGTTGTTTAACAGAGTAGGAATGAAAGCCGAACTGTGTGCCAAATTAAAGTAGTTGAGGAGGCCTGCAGTCCACATATAATTTACTGAACGGAAATGAACTCCCCTGTCTAAAATGGTTGCTCCAGGAGGATTCTTTGCTAGACCTTTATTGCTGTGTAAGTCATTGTTAAAAAACTCTGGGGCTGATTCCTGTCTAAAACAGTTGTGACATTTCTGCTTAGCCTTGGACCATAATAAACCAAAACACATTTAAAATTAGGTCAGTGGTCCACTGAGATTCTACCACTTTAGAGCATACTGAAGATTTCCTCTCTCCTCCCAAATGAGTGTTAGGACCAGAGGATACAGATACAGCATAGGCTTGATACAGCTGGTCTTATTTTCTGCTGACTTGTGCAGCAGAGTGGTGGTCATCTCCTCAGAATGTCTTATGTTGATGAGATTATTCCCCTCCCTTTCCTGTTTTGTGTTATGTTAGGCAATCAGCAAACAGGCAATGATGTACTGGCTGCAGCAGCTGCAAATGAGACGTTGGGAATTTTGCAACACTCAGAGCAGATTTCCTGTGGGCAGCTCCCAGCTTGTGAATGAACCTCTGGCTGGAAGAACAAGTAGGTGTCGCACATGTCAACCTTTCTTTTGCTCTCAGCCCCCTGGTGATGAATGGTGGAAGTGAGTAGAAGTTTTGGCCAGATTTTTAAATGCAGGTGCCAACTATCAGTGCTTGGCCAATGTTTGACACTTCTGTCTTATTATGTATGAAAGTGAGTAAGCTGCCTCCTAATCTACAGCACGTGTTTGGAAATGTTCGGGTGTCTTGTGATCATGAATTCCACCTTGGTTTTCCTCACACATGTGAAATGCGCACGTTTGATATATCACTCTTGTAAGGCCTGTGAAATATAGAGCAAGCAAGGTTTTTTCCAGCAGTGGGATGAACATGTCCATTCCTAGAAGCAGTAGTAGACAGGTCAGTGGATAAGGGGAGGGCACAACCAGGGTATCCACCTGTTTAGTTATGACTAGATGCGCATTTTGTTTGAAACAAATAATCCCCTCCCTGGTAAGTGTCTGCTCTCAAAGGTTCCGGGTGGCACCTTGCTACAGCAGGCAAAAATTTGGTAACAAACTGTGCTTGTGGAGTGTTACCCACACATTAAAACTATCAAATGCGGTTTGGAATGTGGGACGAGAATAGCAAAATTTTCCTTCCTTATATCTTTAGGCAGTTAAAGTTTGATTGTTTAAGGTTAGTCATTCTCATATATATGGTTGAAATCACTTGATTGTCCTTGAATAGATCATTCTCTTTGTACATGGAAACTTCTGTAATTTGACCTAAAACTAAGGAAGCCTACTCTGCTATCCTTATTCCACCTGACCACTTGAACATGCAGTGTATACCTGTAGTAAACTGTTGTGGCTGTCAGGTTACATGAAGGACCCAAGGTCCAATGGAATTCTGTCTTGGTCATTTGCTTTTGTGTCCTGTTTTGTTTTTGCATAGATGTAGTTGACAATGAAGACTTTCTGCCTCTGGTGAAAACACCAACAGAAGCAGTGGGTTTAAAGGCAGCATCTTTGCCTGCACCTCAAACATCTACTGCTTTGCAGAACATCTCCCTTAAGCACCCTTGGACAGAGATACAGTAAGTGCATGAAGAGAACTGCAGTGTGGTTGACATGCTGGCCTGCCACTGTGTGCCTTCCTTGCCTGTCGTGTATTGTATGAAAAGGGACTCTTGCCTAGGTGGGAGAACTGTGAAGCACCTTTTTGGAGGCTAGTCCAGGCCAAAGTAAACTTCCTGCCGGTGGGTCTTTCACATCCCCCGTTCTGATGCATTTTACATCATGTAGCTCTCTTAGCAAAGATTCTGGTAGCAGACCTAGGACTTGGTTAAGCTCTCTTCAGTGTAGTCAGTGCTTTGCATGCCTAGTGTGATGCATCTGCACAGCAGTCTTGGAAGGGCACATGGCCATGTTCAGCTGTAGTCCCTAGGTAGTGATAGAAGCTCATTAGCACTTTCCAGTGGTTTCAAAGGACCTTGAGTATCATGCATTCTCTAAAGCAGGAACTCCAGGGAAAAGTTGCTTGAGCCTGTAATGAGGCCTGACTGCACAGATGCTCCCGCTTGCTGAGTTTCAAGGATGTTAATATTCCTGTTGCCCGCTTCTACCTGCTGTTGCAATGGGTAGCCCCATCAGGTTAAAAGTTATAAGCCTTGGGCAGTTTCACAAAGACAATGCCATCAGTATATCTGTGTTTCCTAATCACTTATTTACGTATAACCAAAAATGAGTAAGTGGCCAGAAGTGTGGTAGGCAGCTAGGCACCTGCCAAATATTGTTGCCTGTAGTTTTTTTACCACCAGTGCTGCAGCTACAATGTGATGCTTATATGCAGAAAGATCCCCCATGAGACCAGAGTTTCATTTACCTGTTAGCAGCTTCATTTACAGTTAGGAAAGCAGCGGACACTGAGTCTTTTATAGACATCAAAGCAAGGGACTTGTTTTAGCTGAAGGACAACACAGGAGGAGAAGGGAAAAGACCTGTATGCATACTTTCTGGTGTAGGTTTTACACAAACTACTCGTACATTTGTAGTTCCTCATGATTCTGTAAAATCATGTCTTAGCGCTTCTGGCAATATCTGATAGCAACAGCTGTAATGAACTGTTTCTGGGTCTGACTGCAGTTTTCTTCCTGAAACTCTTTACTACATTTAGTTTATTGACTTTGTAGTGCAAGGTTATTTATTAAATGTTTCAGAGCACAGGACCTGTGGCTGCTTCAAATGTGATCATTGTCCCAGTTTTGGCCGTGTTGTAGGTAACAGAGCTTCTCTTGGCAGCTGTTCTTGGCACATGGGGATTTCTGCAGTGAACTAAGGATAGGGATGGATGAAGGAAGGGAAGGAGAGAGGGAGAGGGAAGGAGAGAGGGGAGGGAAGGATGTGGTTAGTCTACTGTTACCTTTGATACCGCTCTTTGGTCTGATGTGTTTATGTATAGGGCTCAAGCACATGGGGGAATTCCCTGATTTTACATTGCTGTGCTGTACTGATTTTGTGGCATCTTCCTGGTTTACACCTGTTACAACCTTCTCTCCTCAAATCTGCCAACACTATAAAGGGTTCATTTTCTCAGCACATGAAGGAGATAGGTTTTGGGAGGAGGGGTGTGAAGTAAGGGGAGGTAAGGCATTGAATAGTTTGAATATGCACTGGTTGGCTACAGTGATCGTGACTTCTGTTTATTAGGCTGTCTTGATCTCTTCTTGTTTCAGAAATACTGTCTACAATATTTGTGGCTCCAAGCAGCTCTGGGGGAACAATGGGAATGTCTTTAGCTTTGATGAATTCCAAGAGCATCCTGAGAACGTGGATGAGAAGCAAGAGGCAGAAATGGAGGCAGGTTGTGCAGGTGATTGTTACTGAGCTGTGTGATGCCCTCTAGCAGGGATTCAGACTTTGCAGGAATGGAAAGGAGATGATGGCAAGTTGTCAAGGGATATGAAAACTCTGTTACATTGTCTCAAGTCTCTTCCTGTGTTGTTGCCACAAGGCTGACTCTTTTGGCTCTGCTGCAGGCTCCATCTGTCTCTATCTTCTACCTTTGGAACATTTTGCAGGGGCAAAAAAAAAAAAAATCCATGATGCCAGATTTATTTCTGTGAGGTAAAAGTGTCATTGCTGCACAGTCACAGGCTAAGTGTGGCAGCTTCACTGCGTGCGTACCTTTCCATGATGGTAACTTGCATTTGCTGTGGGCCAGATAGATGAGCAGGATGCAAGGCGGGTTAACAGGTATCATAAACCATCACAACTTTGTTTATTGGGGGCATATCAGTGTCTGATCCCTACTGTTTTGGCTTCAATCCTGTGGGTCAATTTTCCTTGTCCTGTATGTCAGCCTTCTCTGCGGAACTGTTGTAAGTCCCCCCACAGCAAGTCTTGGGAGTCCATAGTAGCAAAGCAATTCTGAGTAAATTAAATCTATCTCCCCTCAGTTAAGGAGAGGACCCTGGAAGATGGGAGGATGGAGTCCAGGCTAAACTGGATTAGGAAAGCCAGGTGGATGAACAGTGGCTTCCCAGGCTCTGAAGAATTGTCCAAGGAGAAGAACTCAGTGGATAAAGTGAGTGTCCTACAGCAACAGATTCTGACGCTCACAGAGGAAGTCAAGTCACAGAAGGTGAGTGTGGTGAAGAGATTGCTGTTTCTGAGGGTCAGGCCCTGAGGCTGGTCACAGGGATTCCCTTACACATAGGTGTGTAGAAGCTCTGAGAAGTGCTCAGGAGGCACTAACTGGAGACCACTTGAAGCTCCTGGTGTTACCACCTTGTGTGTGCCTGAGTGTGCCCAGCACAAAGGAGGACCTTCAGCCATTTCTAGGAAGTGCAGCTAGGTGTTAAGAGGGAGATAAAACAAATCCAAGAGTGCTCTGCTGTTGTCTTGCTCGTGCATCTCTATTGCTTGCTAAGTACAGTCCTGAATAGGTACTGTGACACTGGTGAGAACTGCCAGGTGGAGTCATGCTGTTAACAGCAGGTCATTCTTTTCGAACAGTGACCCACCATTAAGGTGTGATTTGACTGTAGAAGTCAGGGCATGGGTCACTGCAAGGGCTGTCTCTCATGAATGATACTGTTCTTCAAAGCATGGAACAATGCCAGGTTCTCTGCTAATGATGCTGGTAGCTCTTCCAGCAGAAGAGTCAGGAGAGCCAGGTCCCACATTGGGCAGTCAGTTGCATCCTTGATTTGCTTTCTTAAGTGTCTGAGATGGCAGAGCCTGAACCAGCAACGTGCTGCTGGGGCAAGGTTCCATGCCTTCACGCAGGATAGAGTGAGGGAGGACTCTGGCAGAGTGAAGGTTAAAATGGACACCGCAGTTTCCTTCTGGTAGCACAGGTAGTTGCAGACTGCGTTATTTCCCTCTCTCCCATTTTACCACACTGCTGACCATATCTCCATGTTCTCTGCTGGGCCTCCCAAGAATGATTGTAGGAAAGCCAGAATTCAGACAGTGTGGGCAGCAGCTTTTCTGCTAGCAATCCACATCAAGTCACCTGTGACCTGCTGCAGAGATCTTTCAGCCCCAGCTCTGAGAGCAGAACGTCTCGCTCTGGTGTCACTGTGGTTTCAAGATTTCTGCATTGTTTTCCTTCTGAAAGGAGTCAGTTTCAAGATATTTCCCTGTTGGGTCTGTGCTGTCCATACTGCCATTGCCCTGGACAGCGCAGTGATGTGATGGCTTTGCATTCCCTTTCCAGGAACTGGTTAAACTTCTCCACAAAGCTCTGGAGGCAGCCCAGCAGGAGAAGCGAGTATCTAGCATGTATCTCACTGCAGCAGAAGATAAGGACAGGCTGGAGCTGGTGCGCCACAAAGTGAGACAAATTGCAGATCTGACAAGTCGATTGGAAGCTCTTGAACAGGAAAAGAAGGAACTGGAGCAGATACTGACTTTAAGGGACAGCCATATCCAGGAGCTCAAGGAACATGTGCAGGTTCTGATGGAGAAGAACCATGCCAAACAGGAAGTCATCATGGCCTTGACAGAGCAGATGGCCCGAGAGCACTCTGACCCCCTGCAAGAAGCCAACACTATCACTGTAGAGACATTGTATAAGCAGCAGGAGGAGATTGAGCATCTGAAGGTGTGTGAGATGGCACAGATCTTTTGGGCCCATTTTTATGCCCTCAGGTTCAGTGGGAGGGTATTCTTTGTGGTAAGCACAGAATATACTTCTGCTGGTTGCTCCATCTGTCTCCTGAGAGGAGGGCTGGAAGGGACTCACCTGATGCCAATAGGGTGCTGAAAAGCATCTAGGTCAGTTTCAGCTTTAGCTTAGAGCCTGTTTTGTTTGACTTCCTGTCATCATTCAGTGCCTGCCACTTTCTTTTCTTTCTTTTGTTTCACAGCAGCAGCATGACTTGCTGCCTTCACTTACTTTGTTGCTCTGTATTTCTGTCTTGCAAACAGTTTCCCAATACATCCTGGATCTTTCAGATGCAGCCTGTTGTATGTCTCTATGTGCAGAGCTGTAATTACGGGTTAGTGTGAGGTGGAGAATTGCCAAAAGAGCCACTTGCTGTGGAGAGTGTCATGGGGCTGAGATTTGTTTCATTAAAAAAAAAAGAAACAAACAAAAATTAAACCAATCAACCAAACAAAACCCAAACAAAACGCATACATTCTTCATCTTATTTAAGTGCATTTCTGGCTTTATATGACCTGGATCTATCTGTGTTTTTTAAGGACATATATACATTTAGCATTTTCAAGTGTCATGTTGATGCATGAGAATTTTGTGCCCTGATTTCCTTTGTAGGCAATATTTGTACTGGGGAGTCCTGTCTGCTCCTCAGAACACAGAATTTTTAAGATATTTTATTGTCTTTAGCATAACCCAGTGTCCCTGAAATGGGAGGGATTTCAAGCCCCTCAAGAACTCTCCTTGTGTGACTGTTTTGCTTGGCAGGATGATATTGATGCGTACAAAACCCAGAACCAGTTTCTCAATTCAGAGATCCACCAGGTTACTCGACTCTGGACAAGTGTTGCTGAGAATGAAAAAGCCCTTCTGATGAAGGTAAGGCCAAATGACCTTTTTTCCTTGGTGTGAACTGTTACTAATTTATTTTCGAAGTTGGCACCAGAATAGATTTTGATCCACAAGGAATAAGCTTTCTTGTGTTTTTTTAGTATGACCTCTTTACTGCTTTGTGTTGTTCCCAAATTAGACAAGATCATTTTAATTCTTCAACAGAAGTAAAATACCCATGAAGATCAGTCTTAAAGGCACTGAAACTTAACCCAGATTTCTGCATTTCAGCTGTGCAAATAAAAAAACAACAGTGTGTAGGCAATCAGAAAAGTTTCCTTAGAGCTGACAGACCGAGTCCTGGCTCCATCTAGTCATGGTTTCTCTGCTGGACTTGGCACTGCCATGTGGCAGCACTCTTCAAGTCCTGCAGTTAGATCAGAGTTCATATGTTTTCCTAAGCTGTATTTTTATTTCTAGCTGTGTAAGTGTGCATAACCTGGTTACTCTCAGACTTGTCTAATCCTATTTTCTGGTCCTGAACCACTTCCAAGACTGGTGGTATGTGCTGGCATTTGTTCTGTGGGTTTTGCCTAGGATTTACTTCCCTGGGTTTTAAGGTATTGTGAATGAGTGTCTTAGGTTGCTTAAAGAATCACTGGCAAAGGTTAGGCAAAGCAGGTTTAATAGTATTTAATATTGAGGTGAAAGCATGGCAAAGCTCGTTGGCAAGGTTCGCTCTACTACTTACTAGATGGTTAAAGCACGCAGAGGTAAAATATTACTAAAACCTATAATCAGTCAATCTAGAACTAAAATCAGTCAAAAATCTATGTGGAAGCTGGGGATGGAAAAGGGTAAGGATGGGAAAGCTTTAGCATAAAAGGAATAAGGGAGGCCCTCCCATCGAGCCACAAGATTCTGTGTGGACTCTTGTGCAAAACTTACCTCTGGACTTGAACAGTTTTTAACAGCACTTAAACTTAAGGGCATTTAAACAATGGCTGAATTTGAACAATTTACAAAAGATTCTATGGAATTAACTGCAATCACAACAGTTACTCACTTATAGGCCTAACTTACTTACCAGCCTAAAATACTTAACTATCTAAGATTCCAGGTATCTTTTCTGTGGCATATTCACACAGACCTAGAGTATATACAAGGTACCTGTGAAAATTCTCCCTCGAGCTCAGTGAAGTGCTCATGTCAGATGTCTTCGCATCTTCTCAACTGGCAAAGGGTTGAGCCTCTAGGAGAGGGGGGGTATCAGCCCAGGCTCTGTCATCATTGTTCAGCAGTGGTCCTTCAAGTGCAGCAAATATGAGAGTTCTCTGGCTCTGAGAGGCCCCACTTAAAGGGAGGTTGCTGGTCACAGCCCACTGTGATCCAGGAGAGCTCAAAGGGTCTCACTTAGGACCAGTGTTTATAGGTTCACAAGACAATTGCCTTTAGTCATAGCAATTTGCCATCCTGGCTCCAATTGGTAACTTTCTTTGAAAATTTGATGACAAAAATGTTGTTCCATTTGGGTTTGCAAGAGAAATAAGTTTTCAATGGTGTTTGTTAAAAACAGAAGCTCATTAGGCAGCACCAGTTCCTGGGAGAAGACAGTATTTCTGATAAGCACAAGAGCTTAGCCCAGGTGCTGTTCATCAAGACTGAGGCCTAACAAGCATTTCTGAGATCATAGTATGGCCTTAGGTGGGAGAATGCACCACCACAGGTATGTCTTCACAGTCATGGATTATGGCACAGGGCAAAAAGATGCTTCTGGGGTGTTATTGCCGTTCTTACATCTGTTTTCTAGTTCTTTGAAACCCTGCCTTCCTCCTAACTTGCTGCCCTCTCATCCTGAGACTGCCATAACCTTCAAAAAGGAGGTAACACATGAGCCCAGCATGCTCAGTGTGAGGCAAAATGCCAATTAAAGTGGTAATATGAAAGAAACCATGCTCCTTTCTGTCCCCTCTATATGCAACCTAATTCTCTTTGTGGTTTCTGTTTTGTTCTTGTTTTCAACTTCTGCTTCCCACTGAATAGGAGTCTTCACTGAGCTTCCTGTGAGACACTGGGTGAGTCTTGTCACCTGTGTGGCCTCAGTTCCCCACTTGTGGAGTGGACTAATAATCCTCATTCATTTTTTCTGCTTTCTGTGCCCAGGACTATGGTGGTGGCAGGTACTGTCCTGCTGTTTGATCTCAGTTGGGCTTCCTGTGCATGAGAAATTATGTGTACAGTGCCATGGGACTGGGGATGCTGAGGGGCAGGTGGTCACCTAGTCTGTGGGGCTACTGTGTATCCTGAACTTGGTATGCTTATAGTTCAGTCTTGGGAGCAGTATGTTTTTTCAGGATACAACTCAATGTGGTGTAGAGAACTTGTCTGAGGGTGAGGGAAAAAGACTGCAGAGAACTCAGATGCAGTGCTGGCTCTTTGACTGTGTCCTTAGTTGAGCTGTTGGGATGTGGCCATCCACTGATGCAATGCAGTAGTTAAAGTAGGTGATGATGTAGAAGGTCTCACGCTCAATAAGCAACTTCTGTTGCATGCTAGCTACTGCAGCTCGTGCTTGGTCATAGATTGTGGTGATTCATTCGTGGCTGCAGTTCCACTGACTGTGGAAAACTACTAAATGTGTTTCCTGGGGCTTTGCTCTTCAGAAGTGTTTACTTTATGTGCAGACCAGGCCAGTAGGGAGCAGTGGCAAAGCAGAAAGAACTACCACTGAGTGAGCTCTTTCCTTCTTGTTTCCCCATCAGTGTGCCTGCCTGCAAGCAAGAAACTGCCAGATGGAGAGCAAATACCTGACAGTCTTGAGAAAGCTGCAGGAGGCTCTGCCTGGCTTGCCCAACTCGCATGCTGAATTGGTGAAGAACCTCATCCAGGAAGCTCTCCAGTGGGATGTGAAGGAAGAAGCACAAGAAGGTTTTAACTTGAACCCTGTAAGGTAAGAGTTGAGAGCATGGGGATATTCACAGCTTTGTAGAAGCCTGTCTGCAAAGGGAAGTGTGCAGGCAAGAGACATCTAAGGCCATTTTATAGCAGGAGCCTACATTTGTGTTTATGCCTTCCTGTTCAGTCAGTGCCCCTGTTATGTAGCAGTTCCGATTTTATCTGTTTGGTCAGTCTCACAGGTTCTCCAGGTAGCTTTGGAGATGAGACCCCCTAGGCCAGGCTTGGTCTCTTTGTCATGATGATATCTGAAAAGTATCCCACCCTGTGGACAGATGGTGCACAAACCCTCGACAAGCTGTACTGTCAGCACTCCTGGTGTGTTCTGATCAGTAAGAGATTTGCATTGTGTACAGGGAGACATCAGAAGGGACCATGGATCTCTGTTCTTTGATCTGATGCCCCAAAGCCTTTGCAGTCCCCTCCTACAGAACTGTCTCTGCACTAGGACATGGTAGGGAGAAGGTACACAGGGTGAGCTTGATATTTCCTTAGGGGCTGATGAGAGGGGTGTGATGAGGTTGGTCTGCAGCTCAGAGCAAAGTTACACTTGAGTTTGTGTGTGTATGCCAGTGCTGCAAGCTCTCATTTATCTTTAAGGCTCTGAGACAGGCTGGCTGCAGCTGCCAGAAAAGTGAAGGCAGAGTACTGTTACAAATGAGTATTGTAGATCACTCAAAAAAAATCACTAGCAAAGGTATCAGCAAACCCCAGATTTAATATTAAGTGACAGCACGACAAAGTGAAGTTGAGGCCTAATGAGCATTTCTCAGATCACAGTGCAGCCTGGAAAAGGGCAGGGGGGAATGCAGGCCCACAAGTACTTGTGCTCTGGCATGGGTGACGGGAGCCTGGCAACAGGCTGTAGCTGGCATGACCCCAAACAGTAAGTGTCCTTGACACAGGTACCAGCACTGTCATTTGAACTAAACACTGCCTTGTGTCCCTCCAGCGAGTATGATGAGTATGGGTTTATGACTGTACCTGACTATGAAATCGAGGACTGGAAACTCCTGGCCAAAATCCAAGCCCTTGAGATAAAGTCCAACAAACTGCGGAGCCAGGAAATAGTGGAGAAGCCCCTCCGTGACAGATGGAATAGCATTGGAGAGCTGAACCCCTCTGCAGAGCTGAAGAGTCTGATCCGAAGTGGCATTCCAGTGGAGCATCGGCAGCGGGTGTGGAGGTGGATGGTCAGCCGGCACTGCAGCCCCGTGCCTGGCCACTACCAGCGACTGTTGGAGCAGAGCAGGAGCACCGAGCACCCTGCCTGCCGGCAGATTGAGCTTGACCTGCCCCGCACGCTCACCAACAACAAGCATTTTTCCTCTCCCACCTCCCAGCTGATCCCCAAGCTCCGGAGGGTGTTACTGGCATTCTCCTGGCACAATCCTGCCATTGGATACTGCCAGGGATTGAACAGGTGAGGAGCCAGGTATGCTAGTTCTTCATGAGAGAGCACTGGAAAGGTGTAGACACGTACTCTAGGCTGTGATTCAAGCAGCCCCAGGCTCTTGCCTCTCTACAGTTCCGTCCTAGCTCTGGGTATTTATTTGCAGAATTCTGCATTTGGTGTCCTTTTTTTCATCCAGTGTTGTTGCTGGGATCCAGTAAGCAGCAGGATGCACTTGTGTGGTGTCGCTGTTGGGGCGCCCGAACGACACACGTACACACATATAGTGCCCTGATTAAGGGCCAAAAAGCTGTTTATTCCAAAAGCAGTCTCGCTTTCTAGACTTTTGTATGTTATCATTTGTGTTACATAGTCATTGGCTGCTAAATTACAACAATGGATTTTTTGGCTATTATTAACTACAATATAATACTGTTGATCACCTATGGCATAAGCATTCAAGCATGCATAAAAATACCAGGGGCAGAGATGTTGCTGTTTTTGTCCTTCTATTGTATAACTTTCTTGCTTCTGTTGATACTACATTTTCATGGGTAAAAACGAATTGTTTTTGTTCTCCTGGGCTTTTCTCATGAATAACCATCTCCGAATTAAGATCTG
>QWTY01007606.1:210-37968 GCA_008033365.1 Pseudorectes ferrugineus
TCAGACTAGCTGTTGGCCTCAATACACAACGTGACTGGAATAATTGAGATGTGGCAGGAATGATAGAGCTGTGATGGACAAACAGATGCTCTTCAGGAAATGCAGACAGGGAAGATGAAGGTGAAGGGTGCCTTTATGCAGAAGACTGGTTTGGATATATAGAGCTCATTCAGGGGACAACAGGTGGGTGAGGGTTTGTGGATCCACATGAGAAAAGATGTCAGGAAATGTGGCATCATGACAAAAGACTTTTTTACAGACCTCCCTCATAGACCGAGCACCCTAAACAACTTGAGGATTGCTCTTGATCACAGTCTTGGTTCTTGTGAATGATTTTACTCTCCTTGACATCTTGAAAAATCAACAGAGCAGGTGGGGACTCACACTAAAAAGAACAGAACTGAATTTCTATAAAGAGTATCTCCTTAATATAGGTACTGGTCAGGCTAACCTGGGCTGGTGTACAGCTAAGCACATCTGTGATTTGCTAGCTGGGAAGTACCAATTAAGGATATAAAAATCACTGGCAGCCTCAGTGGTAATGACCATAGGGGAATTCTAAACCCTGGGGGCAGAGAGAAAGGTGAGCAGTAGAGTACAGACTATGGACTTTTGGAAAGCAGATTTGGGGATTGGTAGGTGTGATCCCACTGAAAGCTGCAATGATGGGTAAAGGATCACAAGAAAGCAAGGAGGTCAAAGGACATTCTCCAAGCACAGGAACAGTCCAGCCCAATACTCAGGAAATCAAGTTCATGTATCAGCCAAAGAACTCATGGTGGAACTCCATTGCTAAAAGGCAGTATACAAGAGGTGAAAGCAACGTTAGGCTACGAAGGAGGAATTTAGAAACATTGCCTGGGCATGCAGGATGGCATTAGGAAAGGCAAAGATCAGCTGCAAGTAAGACCTGCAAGCATCAGAAGGATAACAAGAAGAGTTTCTACTGCTCCATGAACAATAAAAGGCTGACCACTGAAAACATGGGATAGGTACTGAATGAAGTAGATGATTTAGTGTACCCAGGAACAGATAAGAGAAAGGTACACAATGTCTTCTCTGCCTTTGTCTTTTACCTTCAAAGTCCTCCTGTTCTTATAGACAGGGTTCAAGGAGGTTCAAAGAATGGCCATCAGTTGATGATGATTTAGTCAGAAATTGTATAACAGAACTTGATCCTTACAATTCCATGGGATAAGACCTGCTGAATCCAACGGTACTGAGAGATGGGCAATGCCATGACAAGGCCCTCTCTTTCACATCTAAAGACACATAAAAAGCAAGGAGATCGGGGAGGCCCCTAATGACTGGGAAAAAGCAAATGTTACACCAACCTGGGGGGGAAGGCCAAAAGGTCATTGGGGAACTGCAGAATGGTCAGATTCACTTCAATCCCTGAGGAAATAATGAAACAAGTGAGTTCTCTGAGCATTTTTTGGAACATAGAACTGGAAGGTGACCGTGAACAGTCAGCATTTGCTCCTGTAGTCCCCACTCTATCGCTAGTCAACAGGCTGAAGTTAATATGGAATCCCATGCTTATCAGTACCTGCAGCTGGAAGCAATTAAAGAACCAACATATGGGGGGATGAGGCAGGAGGATGAACATGATTCAAAAGCACATGCCTCTAATTGGAAACCTCCACTTAAGAGCAGGCTATGCAAGTATTAATCCAGATCCTAAAGCTTACATTCACTTTAACACCTTTCCTAAGCAAAGAGATAAAATAACAATGAAATAAATGAGACAAATTTCCAGGAAAACTAGTTTTTAGAGAAACAAGTTTATCCCAATTTTTACAGTAAGAACAACAGAAAAACCTCCATTGGAAGCTCATAAAAGTCTCAAGTTTTTAGGAAAGAAACTGCTCTTTTAATTGTCAAACTGTCAGTATTATTGCAAGTCAATCTTTGCCACTGAAATGCACCAACATACAAACTCCAACACACCTTCTTAAACAGAAAGAATGGGCTTTCTTTTTCAAAAAGAGGAATGTTTGCAGGTGTTCCTGAAAATTACTATCTCTGGCAGGTGTAGGTAGCTCTGAAGAACTCAGCTGGAACTGAGAGGCCCTCAGCACCAGCATCCTCCCGAGTTTCAAAGCATGACATGACAGCACTCCTTGTGCTCTCACACAGACAACGCCTCAGAAAGAAGAGGCTTGCATTCTGCAAATGCCAGCTGCTCCCTCATTACAATATTATTGTCCAGAAACATTCACTAAAAGCTTTTGAGCAATTTGCAGCTTCACACAGGTCCTCTCTCATTCTACCTCTACATTGTCCTTCTTGTGGATCATACTGGCTTAAAATTACTTACTGAAAACCCATGCTCATGTAACAGCATCTGTGGTACAACATCCCATCTAAAGTCTCTTCCCTACTCCTACCAAGGCCTCATTGAGGCTTGACTTGGAGAAAGGAGAAACTGAGAATGAATGAAAACAACTGTCTCTTCTCAAAAATATTGTGAGCACATGGTTGCTTATTTTTCATTTGTTTGTTGGGGTTTTTCTGCCCCCACTGTTCAAAGGTTGAATGTAAATGTGAGAGGGGAAGAAACAAAAAAGACCAGAAAAAGTGCAGAGTCTATGTAGTAAAAGTAAAGTTTGGTATTTTGTTTCTCTTGCACAGACTTCATGGGACAACGAAGCACACAAAGACGATTTTTCTAGTAACTGTGACATGTAAATATAATCAAGAACTAGCAAGAAAACCCTGTAACCCTATGCAGGGCATGAGAAGACTATGCTGTAGTAACCCAGGGTGGCTCACCTCCCCTGACCAAGTATGCAGAGTCAGGAGCACGCATTACATTGTTGTTACAGTAGGCTGGGACAGTTCACTTCCCAGCATGTCCAGTCTGAGTATACAGAGCCTCAAGCATGTTTTATTTGCTCACAGTAACCCACCATAGTTCACCCACCCCATCTGCACATACCCTTGCACTGCTTCACACGATGGAGACCAGCTGCAGATCTCGGAATCCAGACAAAAGCATATGCACATCTTGTATCAAGCCCCTCAAGATCTGAAGCCAACTTCGCAATTTTTTTTGTTGCTGTCAATCAGTAGATGTAGCTAGACAGTTATGATTCAGCAATTGCACTGTGAACATTGTATGCTTGGCTAATGCTTGTTTTAAGGAAAAGGGAAGACAATCCCAAGACGAACGGGCTGTCTGGATGAGAGCCACCAGGAGCAAGGTCAGGACTGAGCAGTGACTGGGGAAAGGTAATTCCAGCAGTGGGAGATCTCGACCACCAGCTCAATGATCACCTACTCCAAACAGAGCCCAGAGTCAGACGAAGGGAAGAACTGTGCCTGCAGACTGATTAGCATGAGGAGCGAGAGATGTAACGAGCAAACAGGGGGTTGGGTACTAATTAATGGAAGTCATGTAATCTGTAAGCAATGAATGCTGGTGCCTTTGTTTGTTAAAATGTACAAATGGTGTAAAGTTTTGATGACTGGGGAGCCAGCCTTCTGTGGGCTACCACCCTGCTCCCTCCTTTGCACAAACCAGAATAAAAGGTAAAAATACCTCGTCTGGGTGTGTGAGTTGGTGCTGCACACTGGGGAAGGAGCCCATGGTTGGGACAAGTTTTTGGTAACCCAAGTGGGACAGAGGCAGTGCCCCACCCGGATTGTCTGGCCACTCCAAGCAAATGGGCTCAGTCGGACAAATTCCAGTGCACACCGACTTCCTGATTGGGGACTTCAGAAAACCAACCCTGAAGTCAGGACAACCAGCACAACGCTTTAGAGAGGTATTTCATCAGTAAAGGGGGATGACTGGGAACTGATACAGAGGCAGGATGATTTTGGGTTGGGGCTCTGCACAAACTGCAGGAGCAAATACTTTGTTTCTCCACTTTGGTGACATGTGTCTTGGATTTTTGGTATTTTGCACATACGTTTTCACACTTGTTGGTAGTGTGAAAACTTGTTTTAAGGTGTGTGCATTTGGATAGTTTATGAAACATTGGGAATTTCAGTACTGAAATGGGTTCCTCTGCTTCTACAAAAAAATTGCTCTAATTTGCTCTGCCCCTGGATGCATCCTAAAGAATTGGAGTAAATTTCAGGGTGACCCTATGACTCAAGAGAAATTGAAAAGATACTGTAATCAATGGTGCCCTTAACATGAAGTAGATGATGATGAAAAATGGCCAGAAAATGGGTCTCTGAAATATAATACGGTTTTATAGCTGATGTTATTTTGTAGAAGGCTAACCAAATGGAATTAAGTCTATTATGTAGTTTTGGTTTTTGCTTTAAGAAATAATTGGGATGTAAGAAAACCACATCCCCATCTGCTTTTCATGAGCAAAATTTCAAAAATAAGTATCTTCATCAAGGTGATCAATTTTCTTAGTTCTTATACCTTATCCTTTTTAACCAAGTGCAAATAATCCTTTCATCATTATGAAGGGAAGAAAGGAAGCCCAAGATGAAGGCCCTCATGCTATCATACATAGCACCGAAGAAAAAAACTAGAAGCACAGTAGATCCATCATAGATGTATTAATCAAAGCAATAAACTGCATGTCAAAACACAAAACTAAACCTCTGGGTATTCCAGCTTCAATAGACTAGGTACAATGAACCATTCTTACCATCCTGGCTTACTCAGAAAAGCTGAATGAAACTCAGCTAACATTCAAACTTTAAAATGACACCACTCCTACACACCCCACATGTTAAACTAAATAGAAAAGGAATGACAGAATTATATACTCATAAAAATAGAAAGGTCTTTCCCAGCAACATACAGAACACTTCTGTTAGGCCTTGACTACTACAGTGTATAAATCACATCTTTCAGTGATTAACCGTATGTCAGGAAATCTCACAGACACAAATATTGTTGCATGCAGGACATGCTGACCCTCAATATGATTTCTAATTCTAATGTTTGATGCACAACTATAAAATCACAAACTGAGAGCTGTAGAATGTTTTACTGGGCTTCATAAAGAAGGGAAATCTAACAATTAACCCAACTCTTAGCTCGTGAAAACAACTCTATAAGGAAGCTAAACTATTTTCAAATGATTCCAAATTATTTGGAAAGGCAGAGAATCACTTACAAAATTAGCTAATATGGTGACTAAAACCAGTATCTACAACATTCAAGGACAACACTGTGGATAGTCCTTGGCTGTTTTTAGATGAGGAATTGGGTTTAGCCAGGAATTTCACAATCTGAATGCCACCAGCATTCAGACTTGTTTTTCAAGGTTTTCACTTCTTCCAAGTTTCCCTTAGCCAAAGACAATCCAAAGACATCTTCACTGTATAGCTTACCAGTATTCTACTCAGCAGGAACAGCTAGACTGAAAGCTACACACACACAGAGTACAGCCCAGCTCCCAAGTCAGGGAGGAATCATGAGGACATAGCTAAAAAACCAGGACAGAAACACAACTGAATGCAGTATTCAGACAAACAAAGGGCAGTCAGAGAGCTTATGTCAAGATGTAGAAACCCACTGAAAAAGCTACACCTGCACCTTGAAGTAGTTTTGTCTCTCAGGACTAGTCTAAAGGACTATCTAGCGTGTGACAGGAGACAGAAGAAACATCTGTAACAGTAATTTTGTTACCAGCTTTTATTTCTAAGATACTCTCTTGAGGATTCAGTTCTGGAAATTCCTTCCCATGTTAATACATGAAACAGATAAAACAAAGCAAGTGAATGCAGCACCGTTACTAAATTACACCCTAATTCCTTCTACCTTCGACAACCAGAACAGAACAGTCACACTTCTTTCTGAAAGGCTGAGAGAATTGGGATTGTTCAGCTGGGAAAGGAGAAGGCTTAGGGGTGACCTATTTGCAGTCTTCCAGTACCTGAAGGGAGGCTACAAGACAGATGGAAAGAGACTACTTACAAAGCCATGTAATGACAGAACAAGGGGCAACACCTTCAAATTGAAAGGCGGCAGGTTTAGATGAGATATTAGGAAGAAATTCTTTACTCTGAGGGTGCTGAGGCACAGGTTGCCCAGAGAAGTTGTGGATGCCCCATCCCTGGAATTGTTCAAGGCCAAGTTGGATGGAGCTCTGAGTCTGGTCAGGGGGAAGTTGTCTGTGCCCACAGCAGGGCTGGAACTAGATGATCTTTGAGATCCCTTCCAACCCAAGCCATTCTATGATTCTCTCATGCTACACTGGGGATAACCTAAATCAAACTCTCTTTTCTCATCTCAACAGCCTTCAAGTAAGTATATACATAGCCTCCATTTAGAATTTTATGCCACATGTTTGTTTAGTCTCCTTGGGTGAAAATGTCCTCCTGCAATTGCCATTGAAGGACCTAAGGGTTCATAGCCCTCACAATGCTCCCTGCTATGTACACAAGCAGCAGCCTCTCTGTTGGAAGGCACCTGTCGGTAGGCTGATAACATCACTAAATGGGCCTGCAGTGACACCCACACTTGACACACAACTCAGGCAGCAAGCACACTGTAGTTCTTTATAATTCCTTTTTCAAACCTAGAAAATGTCAATGAGATCTGTACACGAGGGTCAGGGTCCCTTTTGTTTGAGTTAAGCATAAAGCTACACATTTCACTAGCACTGTAGGTAAGAAACAGCAAGGAAGTTTGACTCCCTGTCTTTTCAACAGTTAAATGCATTTCAGCTATTAAAACTCACTGCTCATACCTCAAGAGAGAATATTCAAGCAATTTTAAAAAATCACACCAAATTTGCTATGGAATTAGAGAAAAATAAGTGAAAAACACTATTGGGTTTTATGTGGGTATCTACACCAGCTGCTGAGTGGGTTTGTAACTGTACATATAAGCAGAAAAACATCATTCTCCTTGCTCAACTGATACATGAAAGAAACGCACAAAGAGATCACCAGAAAAGATCTGAGGAGGTAGATGAAAGTACTAAAAAATAAGACTCCATACATCAATTGTCATCACATACTTAAAGTTAACAAATTAGGAAAAACATTCCAAACTCTTCCAAGTGCTTTCTAAACTTGTTCATTTTAAATGTTACACATAACAGTTCATGATTACAGTTCATAGAAGTGCAAATACATACAACTTGTAAAGGTCATGGAAGCAACATCTGCAGTCTGTCTATATACCACAACAAAGGATACAAATGCTTAAAAACAAATTGGAAAAAGTAAAATAATGAAGACTTAACAGTAGTGCAATTTGGGGAAAAAGCTATCCTTTCTCAGGCTCTTTTCATGAATAAGTGATGTATATATTCAGAAACGGGTGTTATTTGGTTGATTTAGGCGTTTTTGTTTGTGTTTTGTTCTGGGGTATTTTTGGTTGTTTGCTTTGGGGGGCATTGTTTCTTTTTTTAGGGGCTTTTTTTTGCTGTGGGGTTTTGTTGGGTTGTTGTTGGCATTTTTTTCGTAACAGTGAAACAGTTCAATTTCACAACATGCCTGTTGGTCCACTCTTCTAGCCTGTCTAGATTGTTCTGCATGGCAGCCCTTACTTCAAGTGTATAAACTGCAAACCCAGAGCGGAGTCATTCACAGATTTTAATGATGTGCATGATCAACAGCTGAACAAGAAGATGTGAAGACATTAAACAGATTTCAGGACAGACACCCGTGATATTACTATCTAGAGGCCAGTAGTATTACCCACTAACCACTACTTTCCAAGCTCAAACATCTACCCAGTTTTTCACGTACAGAATCACAGATCAAAGAATCACAGAATATGCTGATTTGGGAGGAATCAAATCAGGATCATCAAGTCCAACTCCTGGCCCTGCACAGGACATACCCAAGAGTCACTCCACATGCCCAGGAGTATTGTCCAAATGATTCTTGAACTCTGTCAGGCTTGCTGCTGTGACCACTTCCCTGGGGACCCTGTTCCTGTGCCCAGCTACCCTCTGGGTGAAGAAACTTTTCCTAATACCCAACCTAAACCTCCCCTGACACAACTTCAGGCCATTCCCTTGGGTTCTGTCACAGGGCACCACAGAGAGATAATCAGTGTCTGCCTCTCCTCGTGCTCTCATGAGGAAGTTGCAGACTGCAATGAGGTCTCCCCTCAGCCTCCTCTTCTTCAGCCTGAACAGACCAAGTGACCTCAGCCATTCTTCACACAGCTGCCTTCAAGGACCTTCACCATCCTTGTTACCCTCATTTAGTGGCTTTTCACCCATCCAGACTTTACTATCCCAACCTGATGCAAGGGTGCCATGGGAGACCACAGCAAAAGCCTTGCTAAGAATCAAGGCAGATGACAGCCTCTAGTCTCCCATCATCCACAGATCTCATCATATCATCACAGAAGACCATGAGGTTGGTGAAACCTCCTACTTCATGTACCCAAAAATGGCTTCCAAGAGACTATATCCCACTTAGAACAATGTAGTCAACTTCTTTCAAAATGGGGACTACTGTGCTGTTCTGTTTCTTTTCTTAACTAATTAAAGATCTGTATCACAGGGAGAGAATGTACTCATTCTCCAGCCAAGGTGAAAGGAAGGCTGTAAATATTTTATGATACTTGTCTGATCATATAAGTAAAATTATAGTACATAAATAATAGTAAAAGAAAATTGCTAAGGAGACTCCTCAACACTGCCTTATAACTTCAAAGTCAGTTCCTCTGACAATTTCACAAAATCCATGTTTGTTGGTACTGCAGGGTTTGTATCTTCTCTTGGTGTGTCATGCAGAGCTCTAATATGATCTTGCTCTGCTTTAGTTTTACCATCTGCATTTAGAAGAGTGAATGCCTGCTTTTGGCCAGCAGACATTGCAAGTGAAGGAATTCACTCACAGCACTGGACAACAGGGTTCAGTCATTTAATCCCCTCCTGCACTGCACACATCTAGAATGCATGCTTAAAGGAACACAAGTTGCTTTATGGAGCACTTTGGGAATATTTAAAACTGTCTAATGAAGTACCAGAGTTTACCAACAGGTCTACAATCCCAGGTAGGTTGCTTACTTAACTGCTCTGTAATGAGTGAGAACTCCCTGTACAAGCCAAGACTGGTACAATAAACATGCACTTGACCTCTTCTAGTTTTTGATTTGCATGGTCTCCAAAGAAAAATCAACAGTCCTTTGATTTACACAGCTACTACTGTCAAGCATACTTAACTTTTAAACAATTTTGAAAAAGACATGTGATTGAGCTCAGCTTCTTCAAACTTCCATGGATCTTTCTTTTAAATGTGGTTTTTCCTCATAGGGCAAACTGATAATAAAAAGCAAGACTTCTAATCAATAAGAACAATATACAAACTTATGCCATTCCAGTACTCAAAATTACATATAAACCCATGGGATAGTTACCAGCTTCAGGAGAGTTCACTCAGCTAAGATTTGAATGACAACTAAAAACATTTTTCCTGTCTTCTGCCAAATAGAAAACAGTAAGCTGTTTGGGCTGATAGAAAGCAGGAAGGCATTAAAGACAAGAAAACACAAAGGATAACTGGAGGGTTAGAAGCAGAGCAGGCTAGGAAAAACTCAGCATAATTTAAATTGGAATCTGACAATTAGTAAAAGTCATTTGGTTTTGACAATGTTTCAGTGAATTCCACTGGTGTCTCACCATAGCAATCCCCTGTGGCCTGCCAGCCAGGTTCTCTCGGAGTCTGGACCACCACTCCCAGGCTGTGTCTCTGGGGCCACCTGCAGGACTTGCCCGAGACTCCCGACTATTCACAAACGCCGCAGTAACCAAATCCTCCATAAAACCCTAGTGTTCTCCTCCCCAACATATCCTGTGTCCTGATTAGGGAGCAAGTAACTACTGTCTAAACATGTTCCTATTGTCATCCCTGCTTTTGCATGCCTCGGAATTAAGAGCAAAAGTAAGGAAATGGGGAAAAAAAAATGCATGGTAAACTCCCAAAATGTAGTGATACAAACATAGACAAAATGGAAGGGAAGCTCTGAATGAGATACCTGTTAGAAAATCTATCTGACCAGTTAGAGGGTGAGGATGTCTGGGAATGCAAAGGTAGGTCAAAGGAAAAGTTTCTAACTGATTTTGGAGAAAGACAAGTTGTTTTGGTAATGAAAGGGGGAAATTTTTTTTATGGAGTGAAATGCCTAGCTCAACTCCTAGCCGTACCTACCTTCCCCTGTTAAGAAAATATTTTCCATGCAATGTAAAAAAATCACAAAAACAGTCCAACAGCAGAAATACATTTTACCTTTGGGGAAACACCAAGAATTTCTGTGCTTGTGTCCTAAAGCTAAACTGGCAGCCCCTTGGTTTTTTGGAGAGTCTCTTGCACTTTGACAAAAATTTAGAGCATTAGAAAAGGCTTTTCCCTGACACAGACCAGTATCAGAAACACCTCTACAGTAACGCAACCCATACTGGTGTTTTTCACATCCACCAACACCTTGTAAGTGTTTCAGATATTAGACTAACATTTTCCAAGAAAATGCAGACTCTTGCATTGGAAGAAGTGAGGTCTGTGAAGGTAAAGAGCAATAAAATGCTGTACAAAAATCTGATATAACATTAAGTCCTTTTAAATATGAAAGGACACATACAGCACTTCACCTGCAGCACTTCTAAAAGCCGCTGTACCATGGCAGTAGTCAGTCACTGCACAGCAGCTGCAGTGTACAAACCTGCAGGGCTGCTGGCAATTCCACAGCTTGATAAATCTGCCAGTGAATCTACCCTGCAAAGGAGGACACCGGCCACTAGAAACATAAACTGCTACTGGCAAATCAAACAACCATGTATGTGACATGCCTGTGGTCAGGAAAACCACAGGGAGCAGTCTAAGTGAGCTCAGTCAAGTCTCTGTCACTGCACTCGGCTGGAGCTCCAGTTTATCCAAAAGCCAACTAATAGTCGTTAACTGTTGAGGCAGAATTTTGCTAACATGTCGTTAAAGAGCTCAAAGAAAATATCAGTACAACAGAATTATGAACCATTTCAGTCTGCTCGATTTCTGTTGTAGGATGTGAACAGTTTGATACAAACCTTCAAAAAGCTGTTGCAAAACATGAACATTTGGTTTCTAAAAAGAATAAAATGCTTTAGATTACTTCTAAACCAAATTCTACCCTCACCAACGTTTGATTATATAAGTCAGACAATATCAGAAAGTTGGAGCAAAGTAGCAAAAGTCCAACAATGACACACACACAAAACCCCCTGTTCTCTTCCTTATGTTTTCTGAACAACTTTCAGAGTCAGAGTAGCTGCAACAGCCAGTTACCAAACACAGCCCCTCCAGCTAATTTTTTTGACAGCAATCCACAAAACAGCCAGGTCAGAAGCGACCACTGGATTTCCACAGCACACAAAAAGTGTTCACCTTATTCAGTAACACCATCTTTGCTAACCCAGGATGAATTTGAATTATGACTGGAATGATGAATTATGACTGGAAACTGTGTAGCTGTTGCAAGGTGTGATGTGGGTAATTTTTCTGAAGAGCTTCACTTTTGTCTAGCTGTTCTTTTGCCAGTGTTGTCTGCAAAAATGTCCAGAGTTCATTTCTGTATGAAAGCTCTGGTGAACAGGCTGCTCATACCACCTCCAGATGGCAAACTGCTTCACAGACTGCCAGCCCACCCCCCTACCTCCAATCATTTTTGCTGCTGAAACCTAAAATTCATATTCATGGTACTTAACAAAAGCTATGTGGAGAAGTGACAGTCTGTAAAAGCGGCCCAGCAGATCTTTTTGTCTTGTACATTACTCTGGAATGACATGAGGTTTTTTTCCTGGCAGCTCTTCTTTCATATTGAAGGAGGAAAGTTCTTGCAAGGTAAAGTACTACCTCAGCACTTAATTAAAGAATACACGAACAGATTTTCCTCAATGATCAGCAATTTTCACTGCTGACACATCTGAATGTGTGCCTTGGTTGGACCACCTCATCTATTTGGCACTCCCGAGGCAGAATATGCATTTTCACTTTATATATTCATCAGAAATACCTCATTTTTCAAATAACTTCTTGCTTTTTTTCTTCTTTCCTAAAATCTGCTTTTGTCCACACATAAAACTAAAGAGCTTTAAGACCTTATCATCTCAATGCGAAAACAAGCATATGAGCTTGCCTTCAAAAAGACTGTCATAAAAAAACAAGTTGTTTCTGCAATAAAGCCAGCTGGTTTGCTTTGTTTTGGGGTTTTTTTGGGTGTTTTTTTGAGCCAGCTAAATCTTGGAAGGTTTCTGTTGTCCCCAGAGAAGTAGTTCTCACTCTCACTGTATGAAACCTTGTGTCACTTCTTTTCTTTTCATGGAATGGGAATTTTTCCAGTGGGTTACAAGTTAGATGGCACTTGTTAACTGACAAAGCTTTCAAGGGCTTATGCTTCTCAGCAACACGAAAAGTTATGAACAGGATGACAAATTCAAATCAAAGCCATTCAGTCAAAGCATACCCCTCACCTTCCTGCATAAAATTCATCTGATATGTTACAAAAGACAGTCAGAAAAAATTAATTTTCGTCTCTGAAAAGCTGTCAATTCTTACTTAAATTCCAAATTACAGCAACAGTTGACATTCTGAAAACAAAATTGAAGTTTAAATTTGCCAAATATATTACTAAGGGGCAAATGCTTTAGCACAAATACGTATTTGCTCCAGGTGTCCCTCTCCTCCAAAAAGCTTACTATGGGAAGATGCCTTCTCCAAAACAGAAGTTGGGATACTCTACCTAAACTGACCTTCATGTACAGGCCCTCAACTGATACTTAACAATATTTGATTTTCACCTTCTGAAGTTAGTATAAATCAATTTCTGGTAATTTTTTTTTTTATTTGAAATGCCTCAAAAGTTACTTCCAAGTATTAGAAAAGAAAGCACTTCTGGAAGAAAGAGAACATTTTTTGGAGGTAGGAACTTCCCATTTCATGCTTCAGAGAAAAATGTTGACAGCTTTTTTAATGTGGAAGAAATAATCTGCCATCATTGCCGATTACTATGGAAACAAGTGTGCTGCAAAAAAGACAAAGAATCACAGAATAGCTGAGGTTGGAAAAGGAAGGATGGCAGAGGTCATGTTGTCCAACCCCCTTGCTCAAGCCAGACTACCCAGGGCAGGTTGCTCAGCACAATGTCCAGATGAGTTGTATCTCCAAGGTGGGAGACTCCAAAATCTCCCTGGGCAACCTGTACCTAAATGCAGTCCCTCTCACCATATCCTGATATTCAGAAGGAAGCTCCTGTGTTTCAGTTCATGCTCACTGCCTCTAATCCTCAATCCCACAACCAGAGTTGTCATAACAGAAGGAAATAAAACTACTACTTTTTCCTCCAAATTTCAGCTGTTTTGGCCACTTCTCAAGATAGCACGTAACCCCAAATGAGGATGCAAGAGCATAATATATTGTCCACTTGATTTACAGCAAGACTATATTGAGGCAGAAGAAAATGAAATTATTCCAAAATCATACTGCTGTCTGCCTGTTTGGAGAACAAGGAAGAAAATCCATCAACTCTTTTTTTTTCCCCCCAATGTGCATTTGCAACCTTCTCAGTTGCAACATCAAAATATAAAAAGGCATTTTTATCCTCAGTAGGAGGTAGTATACCAGAGGAAAAGAAATGTATAGTAAAAGAACAGTTAGTTCCCCAACTACACAGATTGAGACAATCAAAAGCCATGAATTTAGAAAGCATGCTCAATTTAAAAGCTAACTTAACTTAGAAAAGTTCAATGCAAGAACTAGAAATGACTGTGCCCTAATTCTTTTTTCCATCTAAAAAAGGCATAATTTGGGAGAAACTTGCTGAGCTTACTGGGTTGTAGTAAAAGTTCTGATTCCACAATTTTAACAATGCACAAATATTAATTCCAGCATGTATGTGACAAGAAATAGGAAGAACAACAAGAAAGCCTTGAACAACAATTGTTCATTAGAACCTAGAAACCTTATAAAAGCCTTCCACAAAATGCTCCCCTTTTTCAGCTTGCTGTTTTCTGTGAAGTAAGAGCACCACAGTTACCAAGAAGAGGATCCTACATAACTGCCTGCAAAACAAACTGAATGTAATGCCAAATATGTAATCGTGGTAAACACAGAATTTACAGACTTATCCAAATGCTCTTCCAGCAGTGATAAAGCCCATGGCACAATTTATTTGTATTAAGGAAATCCATTACAACACTGTTCACTATCTGTGCTCTCATCTGAAAAAGTTGTAATTCAATACAGTGATCGAAACTAAGGACTAACTACTGGAAATAAGCAAATTAAGTTTTTTGAATTAAAAATGCTTCTCTTCCAAAAAAAAACTATATATATATTGGTGGTCTCTTGCAAAGATTCTGTTTCTCACAAACTTAAAAGTCCAATTAACTTCAAAGAGAAAACCTGAAGATACCATGTGCTGAGACAAGACAAAAGATTAAGTTTCAGCAGTGCTCAAAGAAGGGAGTAGAGTGCTATTTATTTCATATACCCATTGCTAGTTCAGACTGTCAAAAGTTTGTTGTGAGGTCACACATGAGTAACAGAGACCTTAATTTATTACTAGGCAAAATGAAGAAAGAATTCAAAGACATTTTAAGCACAATGTGAATTTTGCTTACAGTCAGAAAAGTCTTTATACCCTCCAAATGACTATATTTGATATGGAAATGAAGAAACACAGAGAACCCAACTGTACTATCTTTCCAGATTTAATATGCTTTCTGAATCACTCCCTACATGAAAAAACTGTACACTTAATGAAGCTAATTATCAAGGTATTGGGATGAGCACTTGCATTTGTAACAGGTTATTTTCCTAGTGTTCAGTGCAGCATACCTATGCTAGACAAAGTCTACTAGCTGAGGCTAGGCTAGCTGAGGGTAACATAGCTTACCACGTTCACTAGGAGGCTACAAAGAGGATGCCAGGGCAAGGCTTAAAAAGTTAGGAGAGAGTAAGCTGGTAGCAGCAACACACTCACAGTATATTTCAGTTCCACATTAATATACTTCTCTCCTTCACCAGCTTTCAGTGACTGAGGTGTGAAGATTACAAGAGAGCTGAATTTGTCAAGGAGGCAGATGCAGAGCAGCAAGATTCAAAGCCATACACACCAGGTTATACTCAAACCTGGCAGACAGCACAGTGACATGGAGCAAGAATGATCAGGACATGAAGAGATCATAGAAAGACCAGTACATTTTAACTTAGAGAAGAGGTAACTAAAGGACACTACACTTAAGCCTAAAAACATGAAGTCATAGGTTTACAGAACAGTATGAAAGTCAGTGATCATGTAGGGAAGAGTATCTCCGAAGACTACAGGAAAGACACACCAAAAAAGAAAGCAAAAGGCCAAGGGGCATAAGGTATGTTAAGGAGGTCAATTTTGCAAAAGTTCTAAAAGAAATTACCCAGAAGGAGCTTTCATACAGGAAGAACTGGAAAAAGTCCTAAGTGTATCTGGCATGAGATACAGATCATAAGAATTATATTGTTCAATAATATTATATAGCAAATATTATAATAATTTTTGGGTTAATCGCACATCAGAATATTTAACCTCCAGTTTCCTAACTTACAGAAGATGTTTTAAAACTTAAGACTTTACAGGGACAAGAAAGTGCAGATGTTGCTCACAGGAGAAAAACAGCAGTGGAAAAACTTCAGGTAACTGCCTGAATACTGAGGAGCTGAACTGTGATCATTAAACAGTCTCTTCTAACTCAGAATGGAGAAACAGGAAAGTTATCCTACGTTTTCATGGCTATAGCAGAAATTAAACCACAGGACACAAGTTTTTTGAGTACTCTTGGAAGCTCATCCTTTAAGCATGTATGGTTCAGTATCACACATAATTACTTTAACTGTTCATTTTTCTTTCTCTCTTAACCCCGAATGTGTAACAATTCTTTGCTACTATGACTAGATCTGCTATACCATTGTACAGAAATATCAAAATACCCATTTCTCTCACTGCAGCAGTTTTAGAAATTTATTTCACTCATCCTCCTTTGTACCTGAGCATATTGCCAAATAATACAAGACTGACAACATGAAGTTAAATATCTAGCCAGTAACCTAGACCAACTAGCATGCTAATGATAATGCACATCTCACCAAAAACTTCTTTTTAACAGAAAGTGTTAATGCTATCCAGAGAGAACACTTCAGCTTCCTCATTCATCAGAAGACTCAGATATTCACCCGTTCCTTAAGCTGGACAGCAAGCAGATGTTATGTATCAGAAAGCTCAGAACTCCAGTCAAAGCTTATTTGGAAAACATGAAGGATGTGGCTGCCACATTAAGTACAGCAACTCCCCAGGGTGAATCCTTTTGCCTTTCTTCTTCCCACCAGCTCAACTGCAGATGCAAGATATGAATCCTGCCTCCAGCACTTCCACTACTGCAAAAGCCCATATGAGCTTAGTCCATCCTTCTTTTGTGACACTACCTCAACGAGAAGTCAATATATTTACAAGAACATTGTCAGAACATAGTTTACTTTGCCTCTGAAAAACGAAGTTCTAAGAACAGGGAGACTGTCCTAGGTGTACTACTAACTACTACTAGTACTACTAACTACTACTAGTACTACTAATAACTAGTAACTAGCTACTAGTAGTAGTAATACTACTAGTAGTAAATTACATTCAGGAGATTTCTCCTCAATAGCATTGTTTAAATCTTATTTAAGAAATTTACAGTTGTTTACAGTTATTTACCCTGCAGTGTAATTACCACCTGCCTTTTGTTCTCTGTTTAGAACACAAACAAAGCAGACATGAGACATACTTTTTGGTATTTATAATTTCAAGGAAGCAGCAAGTTGATTTAGCTAGTGGACAGAACCCAGACTTCTCAAGCAGGTGCAAAAACACAATCTATAATTGGAATACAGCAAACAGCTGGAAGCACTCCTCAAAGAAAACCACAAGATTTGTGGGGTTTTGTAAGATCTTCCAATCTCCATCCCACTTTAGTGCAACTATAGCTTTGTACGCTCTGGCTTAACAGCAAGATTTTCTATTAAGATATCTCTTAGGAATGACATGGAAAAGAGGCAGTCCCAGCAGTGGAATGTGGAGTGAACACGTTCCCAGAAAGCAGGGGAAGGAGAGATCAGTAGATTCGCTAAGTCATCTTGAAGAAGCACTGATGGGTTACTACAAAAGCTTCCTAATTATTCATAGCAATTAAAAATCAAGGCTGTTGACCCAGTTATTTATCATTTTAAAGAGGAAAAATCATTTAAGTAACTTCATAAGTAAAAGCAGGGAGAGGGCCAAAAAATACCTTCAAGGAGATGAAAGGAGGAGCGGGAAGACAAAATCGTGATTGAAATCAGAGGAAGTTACTCTGTGCAACCTTTGTTCCTATTGCCAGGGCACAGCCTCCACATTTCCAGAATATCCTCAGGACATGCTCTGTTCAGGAGCAAGCAGAGCTGCACACTGCCAGTAAAGTAAATGTGGAAGACATGACCCAGCCAGTTCCACAGACAGGCAAATATGCTTGATTAAGCGTGGGCAGAATTGTTCAACTAAGGAGTGTTTATCCTCATCTGTCTAACATGGTTCTGCAATTAATGGACAAAGCCTTCAAAGTTTCAAAGCAATCCATTCCAAAGCAATCCTCATTTTCTAATCTATTAAAATCAGCAACAGGAACAACCCGGCGTCAAATAGAAGAAAAATACAACAGAATTATGACAGGATTTAACAATAGCAAGTGAGGGGCAAATAAAGTGACTGATGAAATTCAGTGCCAGTAACTACAAAAAAGTCCACGCAAGGAGAAAAATCATCCCAGCTACACTTGTGGACCAAAACTTCCTTTTGCGTCCTCCCCTTAAATGAAAACATTCTATTTGCTCATCTGTTAATTTTATCAGAAGTTCTGCATTGAGAATTATCAGAAAAAGACTACAGAACAAGACTGAAAAATACCTCAGGGTTTTCCAGTCCTTGAAAACTGCATTCTTAAGAACCTGCAATTAGTCGCAAAACACTGATAAAATAGATGGGTGTGGGGAAAAGCAGGAAGACAGCATACAGGCCTGGACTCTTCAGCTTTTAAATTAAGATGATTGAGTGAGTGTAACACCATCAAAAAGAACGTTGACGGAAAACACTCACTGTGCCTCAAAAAGAGTCCAGTCCACTGAACACAATATGCCTGGTAGAACTTCCTCCTCAGGAAGTCCCTGACCAGGACTTCCTGAAGCTTCGTAATATGATGGGACAGGTACAATCTAGCCTGTCTTAGGACTAGCTGGTATCTGACAAAACAAGAACAATTTGCTCCAAAAGCCACTGCTCACCTTCTACAAACATTCCTCGACTTTTAAGCCCAGCTGTAGACAGGTTCCAGGTTTTGGAAAACTCTTCAGTACTTCTGTGTGGTATCAGTAAAGCTGCAAGACGGAGCAGGGCACCATCAACAGGACTGACAGCAGTCCTTTTCAGGAGAAGAAACCCGTTAATAGACACTGTGTGGTTACTGGGGACAAGCAGTTTTCCACAGCCCTAGTAGTCCTATCAGACTGGTAAGTGCCTGGACAGGGCAAAAGAACATTCCTGACCCCAGGTCAGATAAAATCTATATGACACTTTCTCCCCACTATGAAATTAGTCTGCTTGATTACAGTTTTTCTTTTTTGCACCATCTATTTGCAGCACTTTGCAAAATACAGCCTCTCCAAGCAAAACAGCAATGTAAGTAAAAGGATTCTGCCCCATGAAGAAAAAAGCATGGCATGTTGTTTCCTGGTTCAGAAGCCCAATACCAAGCCTATGATTTTCCTGGAACATGACCAAGCATCAGCTGTCAATTTCTAGCAGTATACAAGCACTGAAGAAAGGCTGAATTTCTTTAGATTGCTCAACACTTAGCACATGACAGACCCTTCTGGGCTCAGGTACCTGGAAACTGAAATCAGAGGAAAGAACAGCAGGTAACATTAGGGCTACAGAAGTCAAAAGAGAAGAAAGAATTTCCGGAGGAAATCATGTCTTTATTTCTCTTCTTCCTCAAGACACCCAGAGGTGATGGATGGCAAGACAAGTTGGAACACAGGGAAACATTATTAAGAATGAGGATCTGAATATCAAGGAAATAAACAAGAGTATGTGTGGCCAAGACTAAACAGTGGGAAAAAAGGAACTGGAGAGAACTCCTCCCAGACACAAGCTCAACCTGTCTAATACTAAAAGATTTCCACTTCTGCTAATAGTGGGATGTTATAACATCTTCAAATCATCCTTTCAAGAGAGCCGAACACAGAACAGCAACTAAAGTAAGTGCTCTCAGTACAATCCCTCAGAAAGATTGAAAGCCTTGCTTAGTGCTCCTAATAGACCTAGGTCCAGATCTTCTTTCAAGAGCCACTTTGAGAGAGAAAAGCACAATTCAGATTATATAACTCAAGTATCAGCAGTATGCCTCAATAAACCATTTAATTTAATGTTATTTCTCCTAGAATCAAATGACTAAGCTGTGCTCTGGATTTCTAGACACAGATCCTCACTTGTCTAACTGCCAATGTGTCTACATTATTTTCATAACAGAAGCAACATCTTATGATGGGAAACTCGCTCAGTTTTTACAGGAAATTGTTTCTCTCCAAAAATGTCAACCATAGTAAAAAGCTTATGAGAATGAATACTAAGTTGAAAATAACTGTGATGCTAAAATGTTTTTAATGAACAGTTCAGCGGGGGGAGGAAGTGCAGTCAAATGCTCGGTTTTGTATGATAGGGTTAATACATTTCTGTGAAATGATAACATGCTTCTGAGTGATAAGGGCAATTCAGGTTTTCTGCTTTTCACTTGATATGAAAGAAAAGCTGTCTAATATTCATTATATGCCTTGTACATGGTTTACATCGTATTTGCTTGTGCATATCAAGTACCAGACAAAAGGCACCAAGCCTGTACTACTACTGTACAGGAGGAAAGCACTGGGGCTACATGAGCAAACCGTACAGCAGGGTCAGGTAAAAACAGGTTGGCATTTACCAGCCTGCAAACTTATGCTTTGCAATATTATTTGGGGTCGGGCAGGAAGGATCAGTACCTCAAAGTGAGAGGTCTCTAGCTTCAGTCCCCTGATTTGTGAGGATTACTCAAAACTGCAGTTACAGAGTGCATAAGTTATTCTCTTTGATTCATGAACAATCTGAATCACGTAAACGAAGGTTAAGTTCAAAGAAATATCTGCACGTTGAGGCCACTGTGTGTGTGAAATTTTCCATTCACTTTACACTACTGTAGAACTGTATTCAATAGAAAAAAAACTTTTCTTCCTGAAAAAACAAGTTTACTCTCTTTTTCTCTTCCTCCCAAGTTCCCAAGTATATGTACCTTCATCACCGATGCTATCTCTATCACTATTTCCACATGGGGAATTTTTTTAAGAGCCAAAAATATAAAAAAAAAAATCAATGCCATCACTATTTATTTACTTTTACAAAGCACTTCTTTACTGTGTTTACTGTGTATATCCTAATAGCCCTCTAAAGACTATCAAAATAGATTGCAGTAGGTACAATGGATGACAAAAGGAGGAAACAAGTATCCCCTGGAAGTTACTACACAGACAGAAAAGAAGTGGTTGCAATCTCTTTGCTTTCATTTCTTTATCCCACGTTAGAGCAGCACTACCAATGAGGGAAACGCTTCCAGATTTCCCTCATACTGTAGGTATGCATCTGTGAGAACACACAGTGAACCTGGACAGCTGGTTTACCTCAGTTAACACCTACTGCTAGTGCTAAATTGCAGCAGTAGTCAGCCATTTTACGAGTAAGGTGGTCAGAAGCCAGGTGATAATGTGCAGCTACTTCTTCTGCTCCAGCTGCAGCTTAAGAGTACATGAAGTAGAAACAGTTTTTGGGACATTCCTTACACTGTTTCTACATAGCTAATAAAAGGGTGTATGCCTGATTCAGAGCTTCATGACATGAATTAGAGAAAACACACACACACAAGCCAAATGATTTGTGAACTCTGAAAAGATCAAAGCTCTACTTATCTCCTTTAAGCAACCAATGCCAGCCTAACACTCAAAAAACCACCACAAACCAAACCAGCTCTTGCAGCATGTCTTGATTTCACCTTCTTCCTCTGTTTTGTCACAAAGGTCCACAGTATCACACTCAATAAAAAGAAACACTGAAACACTTCTAGCACTGGATTCAGATGGTGTTCTTTAAACAGACTGTGCATCATCACAGTGAAAACTTCACAGAGGGACAATCTACCTCAGAGTTCATGAAAAGGCCCCACACCCACTCATTCCAGTGAAAAGCAGAGCCCTTCAAACACAAATCAGAAAATTTTCTTCAAACAATACGGATGTATTTGATCACTTTGGAAAGGCTACAAATGGGGAAATTTTCACCACAGTACAAAATACAAGATGGGTCACCCACAGCAACACCAAATGATCCTTACAAATACTAGAGTTTTTCCTTGGTATGCAAACCAAGTGCTACTCAGAAAGAAGCACTTCCATATAAGCACAAGGACAGAAGTAATTTCCCTTTCCTCCTTACTCAGAAACCCATGCACTCTTCTAGAAACATGGTTTCACTGCTGAGTTAAGTTTATTACTCTCTATTCCTGTCAACAACCTTGCTGACCTCTGTCCTTACATGAAAATATGTTATTGAAGCTCCCTCTGTCCTTTTGATGGATGTGACTGCTTTCTGAAGTTTACTCTGAACACCACAGACACTGACATTTTACCAGAAGATGGGTATTAGATAGACATAATCCACTTAAAAGATTGTTGCAAAAACATGCTCAAAAATCTAGGTACTGTATTTACAAAGACAACAGAAAAAGTGCAGAGATTTCAATCAAATTACAAAGCAGCAGGTCAGTCCTAAGTAGATTTTACTGAAAATCAGAGATTAGTCTGAACACTACTGTTTCCATTCCATTTATATTGCTGGATTATTTTTGCATCTTTGTTAGTCCTGCAGTTGCTTTCTCTCTGATGTGGGGGGGGGGGAAAAAAACAAAACCCACAAAAAACCCCAAAAAACACCACCACCACAAAACCCCCACAACTTTCTGAAAGCCTTCAAGGTAAAGTTCAAAATCTGAAATCTCCAAAAAGCTAAGCAAAAGACATGATACACGAATCTCCATCTGCATCAAAAAGTTTCGGTTTAGCATTTCAATTTGAATTTCATTATTTTATTTTTTTTATAATTCCAGACCTCTTTCCAATGGCAAACTTACAAGTATATACAGCATTTTTATTTCTGACAAGTAATCTAGTAGGATTCACAGCCTTTATCTAGATCCTTCTGTATATACATATTTCTTTTTTCAATATAACGGCTGCAATGCAGTCCATTTGCAATTTTAGATGCAAGCTATAGGATGAGAAACTCAGAAAACCCCGCCTTTAGGGTCAACTACATTACCCTTTTCAGCTGCAGAACTTTTCTTGGCGCAAACTGTTTAAGTCATAAGCAATCACAAACCAAAAAATATAACATGCTGAATTCACTCTACTTCCCTGTGCTAGCTTTTTCACCCAGTTCATCATACAACTCATCTTGGTCCAGGACACCCTATGGAAACAAGCTGTGTTTCTTTCTTCAAGCAACTGTCTTGGAGCTGTGACAAAATCATGACATCAAAATCTTTGTGTAGCCAAAGGTCAGATAACACATACATACAGGCAATGTTTGTCTGCACTGGTTACCTATGTGGATAATTAGAGATTTTTTTCAAGCCATCCTGTGTGGCAAGGTTTTGGTAGCTGGCTACAGGGATAACTTCTGTCAGATGATGTCAGAAGCTTCCTCTGTGTACAAGGGCCAGTGCAACCCGCTCCAAAACTGAACCACTGCTGGCCAAGGCCAAGCCCGTCAGTGACAGTGATTGCATCTCTAAGAGAACATATTTAAGAAGGGGGAAAGACTGCTGCACAACAGCAGCGAAGCTGACCCCAAGGTCAGTGAAAAAGGTGGGAGAGGAGATGCTCCAGGCACTGGAGCAGAAATTCTTCTGCAGGCTGTGGTGAAGACTATGATGAGGCAGGCTATTCCGCTGCAGCCCACTGAAGTCCACAGTGCAGCAGGCACCACCTGCAGACCACAGAGGACTCCACATCTGAGCAGGTGCCTTAAGGAGGTTGTGACTATGCTGGAAGACATACTAGGGCAGTTCATGAAGAACTGCAGCCCATGGGAAAGACTCATGCTGGAAAAGTTGGGAGGGACCTCACACCGGAGCAGGGGAAGAATGTGAGGAGGGAGGAGCAGCAGAGATAAGTGTGATAAACTGACCACAGCCCCCATCCCCCATTTTCCTGAGCCACTCAGACGGAAGAGGAAGAGAAGGCTGGAGCTGAAGTTGAACCTGGGAAGAAGGGAGGGGTGAGGGAAAGATGTTTTAAGGTTTTTATTTCTCATTATCCTTCTCTGACTTTTCATTGGCAATGAATTAAAGGAATTTCTCCAAACCAAGTCTGCTTTGCCTGTGACCATACTCCCTGAAGCTTGTGTCATACTTTTTCTTCCCCATCCAGATGAGGAGGGTGAGTGATAAGAGTAGCTTTGGTGGTCACCTTGTGTTCAACCAAAGTTATCTCATCACAACATAACCTCCTTTCTCCACTGAATTTTATTTTAGTTTCCATATTGTCTCTTTTTTTGTTGTTGTTCTGCACAAATGAACTATACTCTGGAATTTGCTTCATGTCTCCTAATTGAGTAACAGGCTACAGAGGTAATAGTGGATTTAGTATTTCCTTCTCTGTAGTTGCCAATTCTCAGCTTGTGACATACTCTTTGACTTAGTAAGGTAAAGTATCTCATTGCTTGGTGATCTTGCCTGGCTAGTCATCACCCATTCTCACTCTGTTCCATCAGGAATTCCCACAACCCCATCACACTCTTACCTTTCTCAAGTAAACAAGACCCAGCTCTCCCAAACACTCCTACTACCATAGCTCCTTGTGCTCCAACTGATACTCATGGTAACATCTGAAAGCAAAAGCAGCAACACAGATGCATGTCAGCCAATACCTGTGACACATCCACATAGCTCAGCAGTTTTCAGTTGTTTGTCTAGCAGCTTAGCAGCCAAAATACCTCTTTGACATGAAAACTTGGAGAAAGAGGACACAAGTTACTGCAGTTACATCCAGGCTATATGGTCATTTTAAGAGACTAACTTCTTTTAATGGGGATTGTTATTACCAGTATTTTTATACAACTGAACAAACTACCATTGTTGCTCTTAATGAAGGCATACCTCTCTCCAGTCCAGAACACAGGGCTCCCACATTTACACAAAAAGTACATACACAGATTTAGACACATATATATAGTCCAGTTTTCTTTTACGTGTATTTCAGCTGAAGCCAAGATCTCAGTAAGTAGCATACAGAACTGGAAGAGAAGTGTCAAAGTAGCTGGGTCATCCAGTCCCAACAGCAAATCTTTAGGTATACAACTGCATACCGTAGACAAGTTTCACAAAAAAAAAAAAAAAACCTGTAAGTTTACAATGCATTCAACACACATAATTCTAGGAAACCATACAGCCAGATTCAGCAAACATTTTTTTTATACCTTACATAATGCCCTGAGGCATAATTAGAAGTGAAGGACTGTGGCCACTGCCAAATGGCGGATCTTTTTAAGAGATAGAGAGATGACTGTTGATATATATCTGCGGTATCTAAGTTTGTGCATCTGTCTGTGAGCATTTCCACAAGCATGTGCTGTTTGTCTCTACAAGCAAACAAACTCAAAGTATGCATGTCAAAAGAAAAAAGGTTAGAACTCAAGACACTGGATTTAACACCAGCCATCTCATCACCAGTTTTGAACTCCCAAGCCTTCTTTAAGACCACCAGTATGTTAATAACAGTAACAGCCAGTGGAAAAATAGAGGATAGTCAACAGAAATGTATAGGTAAACGAGACTTCGAATGAATAACAACCTTGTGACTTGAGAGATATCCATTTCTTGTTTCAGCACACTACCCTTTTCAACTTCAACAGCTTCTGTGTCATCTTCAAAACAAAACAAAGCTTTCTAATAGCCTCTCTATAGTAATGAAGATCAGCCACTGGACTTGTGGAAGAATGTCTCTTGCCCTTCTCTTTACAAATACAGATTTCAGAGTACAATAGCACATGACTCATTAAACATAGGCATAAAGAGTGAAATGAACACAGACCAGTAGATCACACATTAATTCTGTCCTCATGATACTTGATTTGCAAAGTTGAAGCATGACTATTTGTGGTTGATGGTGAGAATTATGTCTACACTTCTGAAGACAGTAGAGCAAATCTGCTCCTCAAAACCTGCCTCCATCTGCTCTGTTTCACAATGCTTTCTGGAAAGTAACATCTGCAGTGCTTGGGTGAGTAAATTTAGAATTTAAGCTCTCACTACCCAAGTTTTTCCAAATCAAAATATGCTATAGCCAGAACAAAACTCCACAAGTTCAGACTTAACCAGAGATCAGACTGCCACATTTCTTTTTAATATATACAACAACCAAAGTCCACTTCCCATTCTTTTGCAAGTAATACATTCATAACAATAGCAGGTTGCTTCATGTGCAAAAATCTTTCTTGGTAACACCGTAAAAAGAAAGTTCTGAGCCCAGTTTTGCAGTTCATACAAAATCCTCACAAGGAATCCAAGCAGTTGGAGCAAGACAGCATTTTCTTCACCAGTGCTGAGAATCACTTTCACATCCCAGTAATGTGTCTTCCAGGACATGATTCTTCACCCTCAGCCTGCTAGCTGTATCTTCCATTGAGCACTCTGGGCAGCCCTGGAGAACAGGTAGCCACATCTTGGCTGCCCCTCTCCTAAGACTTTGTAGTAGCTCTCCCATTTTGATGTCTCTGCTCCAATGATAACATAAAAAGCTTCAGTGGTCACAAGAATGCTGAACATAATAATCTGCAAGAGGTGCAATTCAGCCCAGTAAAGGATTTTTACTGCACTTTGAAATTTGTTCCTTCAGCAATAGCCTTGAAAAGGACAAGTTTAATTGGCCTGGGAGGTAGCAAAAGCAAGGAAAAAGCCTGGAAAGCCATGAGAACAATCCAGGAGGTTCCAGCATGACTCCTCAAATGAGCTGAGGGGAGCACAAAATTTTTAAACACCAGGAGCAGCGAACCCAAGACAGCAAGAGTTAGGCAAAGCGACGTAAAGGCTTAAAACACAAAGGTTTTACAGGAAATCACCTCTGAATTTCACCACATGGACTGACTGTAAGAAAGAGGCAGCTGACACACTCCAAAAAGGCACCACATGGGCCCCAATGTGGCTGAAAATTTCTTTTCAGTACCACACATAGCTGTTAGGAACTTCAAATTTCAAGCATCTATAAGCTGGTGGTCTACATAAGAGAACAGGCAAGTGTATTTGTAAGCCACAGTTCTCCAGATACACTGTGACTGTAATCCAAGAACAACGGGGTTATCAGACCAAAATGTTTATACTGATGAGTTATCCTATTTCTCAAAATTGGACAAACTCTCCCAGAATGAGCATTTCAAAGTCACTTTTATGTCTGAGAAGGCCATCCTTGCCCCTTTGGATATACTGATTAAGGTAGCATAGCATAACTTTCTAGCACAGACAATCACCTAAGCAGTAACTCCAAAGATACTGCATAATAAATATCAAAGCATGTCAGTGTACAGATATTTAGCAACAGTCATACCAACTGTACTAAGCAGTTTTAAAGTATTCGAGGTCATAAGATCTTTCGTGGTTATTCTTGACCTTCCTCCTAAAGAGATGCAATAAACCTTAGACAAGATTTCTTCTTCAAATTGTGTAAATTCAAGATCTTTAGAAGATCAAAATTAAAACCAGTCCAGGTGGCAATCATTCAGGTATCTCTTTTCTGGCCAATCAACCCTCTTTTGAAAATCCATAGAGACATAAAAGGCCATAACTAGGCATGGTGCCTTGAAAACAAAGCTCTCTTACGCCGTTGTACAGTGGTAGAATGAGCTCCTATGTCTTGCCTTCTATTTGCAAACTATTAGACTGCTTCTTTACCTCTCTTGCTACTTGAGACCAAAAAAACCCAAAGGGCTAAACCAGCAGAAAATGGAGAAACATAAAGGTACAGAAGAGCTAAGCTGCTAGAAACAGTTACCTCTCTATGACATCAGTCGCAAACAGAAAATGCAGCATCCAAAAAATAACTGACAGGAAACAAAAACTTGATGTAGAAATGCAGAAATGTAATGCTACAGAATAATAAATGAAACAAATAGCACAACTCTTTGTTTTAAAATGCTTTAAAAGCACTTTTGTCCCAACCTAGCTGAAGACTCAGTAACTCCAGCACACTCTGGCATCCTCGTTTGGCTTCACTACCCACCCTGCCACACAGCCTCCACGGAGCCCATAAACAAGAAATACAGATGATGCTTCACTTAATTCACAGTAAACAAGTCCATAGCAATATGGGCAACTCATTTACTTTGAAAATTCTCTTTTATGGCACAGATGTTTTAAGAGTGATCCTCAAAAGAAATCAGTTGTTACATGAACATCAGAAATCATGAAAATCTGTGTTCATGGACTTTTGCTCTGTATTTTTATGTTTTCTCCCTGCAATAACCCAGTTTGCCTCCAAATCCTTACCATTCCCATTCCCTGCAATTCCTTTGGTTTCCCTAGTCCTCGAGATCCTCCATTATTTCCTGTGTTCTTGTAAGAGAGACTGTACACTGCAGCTGTTTGGAAGCAAAATACTGTCTAACTGCCCAACAACTACCTATGTCCACGGATCAATATGTCAAATGGAACAGCATCAGATCCCTTCAAGCTCTTTGCTTCAGAGAGCAGACTGATACTTTATCTGCTGCTTAACCAGTGATTTACTAGAAGTCTTTTCAAAAACCTAAAAAGCCTCCCTCAAGTTTGAAGCTATTTACAGGGAAACAGGACTAAGCTAACAAGTATGACAGCTTTACTTAAGAATGCCAATTTCACTTTCACATGGGAAGGCAGCCTGAGGAGGTCATATACCACAGTTTTTCACTCTTTTAATGTATTTTTACATTTTTCACATACCCTCCAAGCTTGGACACCCCGCCGCCCTCCCTCCCCCCAACCCCCCCCCCAATTGCTGAACACATCTCTCAATTAATTTATCTAGCACTTTCTGAGAGTGTACCAGGTATGACAGCAAAGACAGGACTCAACATCCCCTATACCTCTAGACTGAAAAATAATAAAATTAAAGTGCATGATTTTGTCTGTCAGATGAAAAACAGACTGTTTGTACATAAACCAGCAAGTAAGTTAGGAAGAAGGGCTGAGAGGCAGAAATGTAGCTCTGCTTTAAATACAAAGAGCTACTGATGCTTTACCCAGAAGCATTTATACATTAAATACCCATCACAAAAGGTACTTTTAGGTGTGTGGGGAGGAAGCATATGAGAAAATCAGGGTTAAAAGAAAAAGCAGTCTCACAGGACTGAGGTGACATTTGTATGCCAAAGCAAATCGAGTTCTCACCATCACTTCTGACCATGTGCAACTAAACCAGTCCCAAATTGCTGTTCCTTCTCTATTTACAATGCCTGAATCAGGCATCCCCAGGCAAAAGGTAACATGCTCACTACACAGTCACAGAGAGTTATTCAGGCTGCAAGAGACTGCTGGATATCCCATAATTCAATCCCCCTGCTCAGACCAGGCCAATTTAGAGCAGTGCCTCGCCTGGCTAAGTTCTGAATCTCTCCAAAGTTGTAAGGTCCATAATGCCCACAGTTCTCTGCTTCAGAGTGAAGAAAGGTTCTTCCTAATAATATCACATATTCAGGTGTTTCACATATTCAGGTGTTTCACATATTCAGGTGTTTCAGCCTGAGCCCTATTCCCAGTCTCTTGCCCTACCAGCATGCAAAAGTCTGGCTCTATCTTTTCTTCATTTGCCATGAGAGGAGGATAGACGCCTTTGGGATCTCTCAGCTGGGATCTCCCCTGGGCCATCTCCTCAACCAGCCTGTGCAATCTACCTCTCCTCAACAGTGCCATGCTGCACCCCTACATAAGCTTGCTACCCTCAAGCGAGCTCACTCCACTAGGTCAGTTCCTGCCTTTTCCGCGGAGCTGCTACCCTCCCCTTCCATCCCCTCTGACACACAGCTGTTCTGCCCCAGTGCAAGACTCGGCCTTTGCTGAATGCCATAGGGTCCCCAGCTCTCCAGGCTGTCAAGGTCCCTCTGAACAGCACACCTGCGCCCCAGCACACTGACTGGTCCTCACCACATAATGTAATCCGTGAGAGAACTGAGGATCACTCTTTCACCAGAGAAATATGTTGTTCCATAAAAGGGTTTTTTCCAGGTTTGTAGGGTGACACAATCCTAGTCACTGTTGTATCATTTTTACCATGTATACCACTTTCATAGCTCTTCCCCAATCCTTCATGTTCAGAATGCCTTATCAAATGAAAAGCTGCCAAAATGCAACAAACCCTTTACGTTCTTTTTCCTCAGTGTCCAAATTCTTCATTAGTAATATTTTTTTGTATCTCATTGCATAAAAGCAGAATCAATACCCTATGAGCGCAAGAGACTGACAGTGTTTTAAAAATTAAATTAAGTTTTAATAAAGAAAAGAATATTTTTCTATCTCATCCACTTTTTCAGTCCAACACAACAGGCCCCTATGAAGAGCAATGTCAAATACATCGAGTCTCACTTTCTCGAAATATGTCCCTGCAGTATGTACCTCAGTTTGCTGATCTTTACAAGGATAAACACATATATCTTAAGTTTGAAGACACTTGTCACACTGGTGGCTAAAAGCCTTCACTCCCAAGCCTCCAAAAACCAAACCACATTTCTGAAACAGCTCAGAAGTCTAACCTGTACCCAACCTCCAAAATAATCTGCAAAAGCAATTTTCAGATCATATCATAAACACTTTATGTAAACTTGCTCAAAAACACACACAAACCACAATGATCACAACTCACAGGGTTTCTGTGCCAAAAGGCTCAATATCCTACTACTAAATCTGCATGATAATTCTTTCCAAAAACTACTGCTTACTCTGCTTGGCTTCGGGCCATTTCAACTTATAAACAGGAAAAAAGTCATCCCATGGAAAAGATCTATACAGAAAGCCTGCACACACTAAAAAAAGCAGATAAACACATTTTTAATGGAAATTCAAAAAATCACTTTAAAACATCGACTTGTAGGCCGGGAGGAAAAAAATCCACCACAATTCAGATCCCACAAACATTTGCACAGGCTCTTAATGAAAGCAGAAGTATCCATGTGCCTAAAAAACAAAACTTCACAGAGCAAGAACCCAAGCAGAGAGTAAACATAAATCTCTAATATTTTCACTCTGGAACCTGAATGTACTTTAGGTGCCAAGCAGCAAAAGATCAAGAGGTGATAACCTTCAGCTGCGCTGAAAAAACAGGCAGCAAATGTTTTCAAACTATATGTTGCTGTTCTGTGGTGAAGGTTCAATCATACAGCATAGGAGCTGTTCCAAGTATTCTCCGACAGAGCGAACTCTTCCATATACACAGCTAATGTTTCTAGCCATACTTTGTGGTTTAATAGCCATTCCTCAGGCTCTTACACAACTAGAAGTCATGCAAACAAATACAGTGCATGGCTTTTAGTAATTTTTAAACTATTTAAGGGTAGTCTTCCTAACAGGGAATTTTCCAGGCACACAGATTATGAAGTATTTTAATAAGAGTCACAGAATTCATACTTTACTCCTCCACAGGCTGGCAGAAAATTTATAACATAACAACCTTCCTCATACCCCGCTTCCAGAAAAATGTGCACAAGCACAAATCACATTTTTTGGAAGCAGAGATCGGTAGTATTACAGGAAGAAGTGCAATTCCACCATTCATAAAGGGTATCAGAAACAATCATAAACACCCTCTAACAGTTTAAGCAATGTTCTTAACTGATACTGGCTGCACACCCTTGTGCTACAGTTGTGTTCTTTACACAGAAGAACAGAAACTCAGTTAAAGACTTAAGTAAGTTTTTCAGGGGTTTATTTTGTTGTATTTTGGGGGGTTTTTTTGGTTGTTTGGGGGTTTTTAGGCTTGGTTTGGTTTTTGTAATTGAAATGCTAGAGTACATTTCCTTTAATATTTTAACTTCCCATTTGGGATTGTCCTAGAAGCTGGTGACCAAGTCCAAATGCTCAGAGATGTGAGCTTTTAAATACTACAATGTTGCATTGAAGGTTGGTTATTATGACAGCCCATGTTCAAGAAAACCACACCAGCTGCCAGACAATGCAGCAAGCAACACAGATTATTTGTGTGGATGCAGAACCTCAGTCATTACAAAAGACATTAGAGAAACATCTGGACACACTTCCCCACCAAGAGACTGATAACAGATGTTACTTTTTCAAACATCACGGTGGCAAGGGGCTTGCTTGAGAGAGATGATGTAGAGACTCAACCTAAACACGGTGCCAGGGATAATGGGAACAGCAACTCAGGGGCTTAGAGCCGGGATGCCAGGCTCTTCACTGAGAAAATCTACGGAAAAGTGTTTTAAGAATGAACATTTGGAGCATGTGTGTGCATTTCAGAAGCTCAGAAAACACTGTATATGGTGCTTCCTTAAAATAGTTGTGAAAATACCTATGACTTACTGTTTAAAAAACTTCCTGCATCTTTCCTTAAGTGAAGTGTGCATTCTTTGCCCTACATTACACATCAAGCAACTTCCTGAAGGAAGCTTTATTTTAAGTCATCAAAGCACAAGAACAACAGTATTTTTCCCATCAAGAACGGAGAATCTTTTCTTTATGCAAGGAATTCCAACAACCAAGCATTTACTGTACTTCCCATACACAAACAAGAAAAAATGGTTTAGAACAAGCATAGAAGAATGCAACCAGAAGGTGTTAAATAAAAAAAAAAAGGCATTAAAAAAGCCATAACATAAAACAAACAAAATCCAGTAAAACAAAGGTGGGGGAAACAGTACCTGTCACATTAAAATATTAATGTAAAGGGAGCTCCCAGTGTGCCATGGTTTAACCCTGACTGAGTACCAGCAGCAGCCCTCCATCACTCTCCCCCTTTGCCACTGGGATGTGAGCGAGAATCAGGAAAGGTAAAACTCGTGGACTGAGATAAGAACAGTTTAGTAATTGAAATAAAGTAAAATACTAAAGCAGCAATAATGATATAGTATTATAATTATAATGAAAAGGGAGATGAGGGGGTGGGGGGAAAAGGGTGACCCAGGAATAAAACCCAAGAGAAACAAGTGATGCACAATACCATCACTCACCACACGCTGACTGATGCCCAGAGTGCCTGCAAGGAAGAAAATTAACTCTATTCCGCCCAAAACCAGGACACTGCAAAATTCATAACACTGTCTCTTATTCTGGTACCCTACCTTCCTGTTAACCCATCCACATCTTGCATTGCATTAACACTGACAACCCTTATGTTGTTATGTGATGACACATCTCCATTTAAACTTCTAATGTGAAGCAGATGCCATACGAGACCATTTAAAATACCTAAGGTGCAAGAACTAAGAAAAAAGTTGCAAAGCTATTGGTTGAAAAAGATTTAAAGCCTATCTTTCGCAGGGGGGAGAAAAAGAAGAAAAAAAATTGGTCAAAAAGATTCTGTCTGCATGTGGATTTCATTTTGCCAAGATAATTTGTGGGTGAAAAAAGGGCTGTATAAGCAACAAAACTAAATATAAAAAAGCAAAGAAAAAAAACCCGAACGCCATCATTATTTTTTAATTGAACACAGCTTTTCCAAGAATTTACAATGTTCTCAATCATGCTTATTAATATTCTTTAAAGCAGTTTCTCATTTTAACCTTTCTGTGACAAGGCAAACATATTTCTCAAACTCATTATCTTGATGGCTTAGACCAAAAGGGTAATTTAGATTATTTCATAAGCAGATGTTGCAAAGCAGAGCATTCATTTCCAAATTAAAGACATATCTCTGGTCTTCTTGCTAGTATAAACTGAAATTTGTACTTTAGAGAATATTCTGGATTTTTTATTTCTGTGCTTTTGTGTATTTTACGTCTAAAATATGCCAGACTAGTCAAGGGTCAAGTTGTTCATGCTCTATGAACTACAGTTAAAAAACCTGTATATTAATTTTATATTATTTATTTTCTTTAAAATAGATTTATTTCAGTCTCACACTATCCTTAAATACTTATGTTCGGGGTGGGGGGTGACAGTATATCAACACTTGCTAGCATCCACTTGAGCTGCCTTGATGCTGGCACCTAAAAGGCACACCTCCAAAGAACAATTTCAGGCCATAAAATTATAATTTCCAGTTCCTATAAACACTACAAAGTAAAAGTGAAATAAAATACAGAAGTGATAGTCACAGAGCATGACTTAAAATGAATGTACATTATCTGAAAACAATTGTTAAGGAAGTACATTTGCATTTATTTCCCAAATTAATCCTATAAATATGCAACTCATACCTCTTATAACCAACTTCTTGAAACAAACATTATATGTCTGTTAACATTAATTCTGCAATTACTATAATCTATTCAAAGTACAACTAATTTATGTATAAAACAAAGCCTCCTATCTTCCTTTATAATTCAAAAGTAACAAAACTAACATACCAACATTATAATAAATAATTCTGATATGCTAAAGGTAATTGCAATCTCATGTCCAAAACAGATCATGTTCAAACATGCAGGGTAATAGATTTACAATATTGTGGTAATTCTAACCAAGAAGTACCATCAAGACATTTCTTTACATCGCACTTTGACCAAATTAAAATGGAGATGCTCCAATGATAGTTTCTGGTTTTGGTGGGGGTTTTTTTGTTTGTTTGTTTATTTTTTCTTTAATCTATCAAAATAAATTGTAACTCTTGAAAAAGCCTCCACATTGAACATGCTTCACTTGTTCCTACCAAGAAGCTATCTTTCCATCTCACTTTATTTTACATGGTTATAAAGCTGTGAAGGCATCATCATGTCATAAATAAAAAAACTAGCATCTATCTCCAGGCATGCCAGAATTAAATATGACTCTCACTGTAAAGCCACATTAACTGCTCTTCAGTTCAAGAACAAAACCACAAATACCACACAGAGACGGTATAACTATGCACAACTGCTACAAGCACAAAAGTTTATATGTGTCAATATGAACACACAATTCTATTACAACTGCTCAGCATATACAGCATTAAGCAGAATCACTATTAATTCAGCTTTCTACTGCACTTAACTGATACCTCATACAATCTTTACAAGAAGTCCAACTCCTCACATTCTACAATCAACTATGTTTGAAAACTGGCACTAATCCTTCCAGCAGAAGTTTCAGCTTCTCCAAACTGAAAGACTTCGCAAATGCGTAGTTATCTGCCAAAATAAGCACCTTTCATTACCCTTGTGAATACAGGACTTAACCTCGTGTGCACCTTAAAAAACAACTAAACTAACTAAAGACTTAGCAACAGAAGGAGAAAAAGCAGTATTAAGTAAACTTAGCAAAGTTCATCAGATGACATCAAAAGAGCTGATATGAGTAACAAAGATGTTTAAGAGCAAAGCTGCTGTCACCAGTTATGGACATAACACTGTATCTTAAATACAGCAAAAAACTTTCAAAAGCCACCTTTCCTTTCCAGATGTTGGAAAACCTGAGAATGTGAATACAGACCTTAAAAACAAATAAACAAAAAACAAATAAACAAAAAAACCCAACCCAACCCAACCCAAAATACAAAAACACTACGAATTTCCACTACAGACACACTTTTCCTAGCTGACAACCCTTCCTCTAGGTGAATTACTCTTTTTCACCAAGGAGATGCAAGTATCCCAGTAGAGGCAAAATACTTTATGGACGTGAAATGCCTTTTAAGATCAGGATCAATTTTCTGAATGACGTGAAGAATCAGCAGCATTTCTAGTCCAATATCCTTTCACATTTGACAGCCACGAATGGAGACTTTCCATTCTGTTGACACATACTGGAAAAAAACACAAAAGAAACAACAGCAGAAAAGACCCAACCAGCACTGAACATTTTTCTGCTGGGAGAAAAGACATAGCAAACATTCTCTTAACCTTGCATGTAAACTACAGCAATTTCACTGCCCCTCAATGTTTTAAGGTGAGATCACAATACAGGTTTTTATCAAAAGTTAATATATTAGGATCAAGAGTATGACTAAGAGGATGCTCAGCAAAACAATCCAAGTTCGGCCCTGATGCTTGAGTTTAGTGCATCATTTTTCCCTCTGGTGACAAATATTTGACTGAAAAAGGTAGACCTTCACGAAGAGTCTTTCCTTTTGGAGAAAAGGAAGCAAACAAACACTTCTCATGCCCAATCTAGAAAACTCCTGGATTTGTCTGAAAATTATGACACTATTTCAAAATTAGAAGATTAATCACATATTATACTATTTGAAAACATTTCATGTATTTTTGAGACGATGACTAGCAACAAGCATTCACCTGCTACTGTGACCTAAGTATACTGTAAAACTTAACCTTTCAATTTGGGTGTCTGCAAGAGCTCTTTTGAGCAAAATCGTTCTGGCTATTGCAATTACCATTAAACACAGGACTTTTAAGGGCTTTTAAACTAGTGCTAGTGAATACCAAAACTTCAGCACAAACTCAAAAAAGCCCCTTTCTGGAGAATAAAAAGTCCAGCATTCCCTAATCCAACACTAAGGTCTTTGTACACTAGGCCTGTGAAGAATTCATTATATGATAAAAGTTATAGTTCTTTTCTCCACCATGACTTTCCAAATCATGGAAAATACAAAGGCTTTTATCTCCCAACAGTAGCATACTAGGTCAATTTGTCTATAGGATTGCTAAGAGCTTAAGAAGATTAGGAGAGGTTTTGAGATCAGGCTTTAAGATAAGGTTATCATCTACACCAGGCATGTCCATGCAATTTTAAAACAAAAAGCTGAAATAGAGCTTCATCAGGTAAAACCTCCTTTTCCAAGTAACCTATACTGGAAAAATATTTTTCTCCTATATATTTTATTTGGAAGGCCTGGGAGAGACTAATCTGCCCCACATACTGTGTGGTCTCAGGACACAGAAAAAAATGCTTTTGAACTATATAATACAATGCAAAGGTAAAAATTCAAGTTCTCCCTCAGCTTTCTGCATTGTAATCCTTTACTATGTTGTCAATCACGAATTTCAAGAGGAGCTTGTCTATAAATCCTACTTCATTTCAGAGCAAGATTTCTATCAGTATAAACACCCATACCACAGACTCCGGTAAATCACCCAACTAAGTGCCCAAGACATAAGCACCACTAAAAATACATTCTAAGAAAAGACTTAATTAGACATCTCGTTTCTTCACCCTCCAGGCCCAAAGAACGATGTCTTGTTTTCTGACCTTCTCCCATACCACTTCCTAATTAGTAACTTCATATATGCATAAACAACTCCATTCTGGCTGCCATTCACAAAGAACAGCTTAGGAAAACATCTAAGGCCCTGATCCCAAAACCACACAGACACGCGTTTAAATATAAGCATGTGGGAAACTCCAGCACAGCCTTGGAAGCGGCTCTTGTGTTTGACTATAAACAAGCACATCAACCCATATGTTGGGACCACAGTCCTGAAAACATCGAAGCTTCAGGATGAACGAACCACATGTCCAAAACCAGCTCCTCAGAGGGAGCCTGCTGTGGGGCGGTTTCTAAGAGGAAATCCAAGAACACGTCTATGGGACTGACGATGAGAGCCCCGAAGACACTCAAGGGGGGTCTCACATGGCAAAAGCCTGACTTGCAAACAACATTTTGGAGCTCCACGCAGGAACTTGATACGACCGGTCACAGTGCTTCGCGAATTCCCGCAGTTACCGGCAGCCCGCTGCGAGGGGCGGAGCCTGGCTCCGGGCACGGATACGGACACGGACACATCGCCCCCTCTCTCTCCCTCTCTCTCTCTCTCTCTCACACACACACACACGCACACACACAAATCCTTCCAGGAGCGGGGCACAGCCGGCAGGCTGCAGCAGGCCAGCGGCCGCTGCGCAGGAGAGGGAGGGCGGCAGAGCCGGGGAGGCCCCGGCGCTGCCCAGGGCACATCAAAGTGTGAGGAGACGCAGGAGAGAGGGCGAGCGCGCACGATGCCCCGCACGGCGCAACCCCTGCGGCTGCGCCGGCGGGCAGGGGCGCGGGGCTAGGGAGCGCTGGCAGCAGCAGCGCGCAGCCGGAGGCGCCCGCCCGAGCGCCAGCACTGCGGGCCGCCCGCGCTTCGCACCGGCGCATCCCGACCGACCGTCGGGGGAACAGCCATCGCCGCGCCGGCCACCGGCGCAAAGGCGGCCCCGAGCACTTCGCTGCCGGCCGGGCGACACATGGCCTGCCGCCAGCCGCCGCCGCAGTTCGCCACGCCGTGCTCAGAACAGCGGGAGTTTGCCCTCCGCCCCGTCCCGTCCCGTCCCGCCTGTGGCCCCCACCCGGGGACAGACCCCGGGCGCTGCGGAGGGCAACTCCGCGGCCCTGCGGGCCGGCTGCGCTGCCAGCCGGGGGTGGGACGCCCGGACCCGCTCCCCGTCCCCCGGGGCCCCTCTCCCGCTCACCTGGTGGCGGGGCTCTGGCGCCCGGAGCGCCGCGGGGTGCGCCGTGCCCGGCGGGGCTGCCCCGGCCCTGGCTCCGCGCTCCCGCCTCCGGCAAGCTCGGCCCGTGGAGGGGCGGCGGCGGGCAGAGGGCGGCGGGCGGCGGTAAGCGACCGGAACCGCCGCTCATGGCGAGTCCCGGGAAGCCGGAGCGGGA
>QWTY01007607.1:0-45813 GCA_008033365.1 Pseudorectes ferrugineus
TGTTCTCACAATTGGAAGAAAACAGCTTTGCTCTGTAATGTTGGTATTTCCATACTTTTCTCCCTTTGATTTTTAACCACTCTGGGAATAATCACCCATAAGGAAGAGCATGTTGATCTTTCTCCAAAAGAGAATAATTTATTTTTCATAACAACTAAGTACAATGTCGGTAGAAAGAAAGAAATCTGTGTTAAGAGTTACTACCTGGCAAATCTCTTGTCCAGTTTCTGCTTTTTTGCTCAGTCATTCAGAGGTCCTCTAAGGTTCCATTCCTTCTGAGGTTCCATTACCTGGAACCCAAGTTTCCCTGTGCATTTGTAAAGCAATAACTGATATTGCTTCATATATTCCTGAGATCTGCACATTAAAGAAGCAAAAGTTCCCAGATGTTTGTATTAAGCTGGTTTTTATGACACGTACCTTTGCAGTTTGCTGCATTTCTTTTGTAACCTGGAAAGGTTGTGATGGGCTGAAATTGCACTCTGAAGGGTGGTGGCAATTTTCCTGTACAGTTTCAGTGAGCCCAAGCAGTGCACGTGGCTTGGGGAGCTCTGAACTTGAGAAGGCTGAAACTCGCGTTTGTTCTGCGCCGACACCTCTGGCCAAGCAAAGAAAAGGTGTTGACGTTGGAAGGAGCTGCGGCTCTGCTCCCTCGCCAAGTATGGGGTGAAGCCCTGAAGGAAGGAATTGCAATGACGTGTGACCCAGCAAAGGGTATTCAAGACTACTCCCTCCGAGTAGCTGGACCCTCCAAGGCACGTGAGGACTCACCATCTGCCAGCCAGGCACTCTTGTGAGAGGCTCAAAGCATCCAGGTTTTATTGGCCTGTTAAAGCAGCACTGTGCAAGATGCTGGTTTTTTGTGATGCTGCAGGATTTCTGACTTTTCTTTTCCTCCTCATATTTCCCATTGTCCAGGAACTGTAGCATCTATCGGGTTACACTTTCATTTAAACAAAATGCTACCAATATGCTTACACTTAAACATGCTACATAAATACCTTATTTTACTGCTTTATTAAATGTGTAACAAATCTGTTTGGCAGCCACCTAATAGGAAATGGTGTATAAGTCTCTCTTGCACATTTACTGGGCTCAGGTTCGGGTTAAATTGGGTTTTAGATATCACTCTCTTTCAGAAAACTTTTCAAACAACCTTATTTCTTTCTCAGTCCTTTGGATTCTATAGGGACTGTTAGCTTTTTTACACATGCTGGCTGTTTGAATTGACTGGAGTCCCCCTGAAGCAAACCTTGCGGCAACTTTTTCAAATTTCACTTCTGTGTAAATGGATTGCATTTGGGTCAAATTTTTTTAAGTTATATGCATAAAATACAGTAGGGGGAGAATAAGCAGGTAACAGGAGATTTGTTTACATCCTCAGCTGTGCTTTGGTTTCACCATGTCTTTTTACAGATGTTTGGTACCACAGCTGCCAGTTTTCCTCTGTTGTGGAGGGGATGCAGGCTGGAGAAGTGAACTGCTCTCTTTTCCTCCCCCAGTATTTTTTCTGATCCTTTTCTACACTCATGTAGACATTTCCACAGAGCTTGGATCACAAGCTGAGTTAGCCAATCTTTCATGACAGCACTCTATTGTATTTACCAAAAGTTTCTTTCAGTACCATACTGGATTTGTTGCTACTCTGGAAACTCTCCTTTCCTTGTAAACCGATGGTGGGAGATAGTTTCATCAGGAGACCAGGCTGGCTGGCAATTTCTGGCTCAGATGGAGGAAGAAGGAACATTAAAGGGACAGAAAATGCTTTCAACTTGTGTATCATGAGACTGAATGGAGGTGATTTAGTATACTGGCTGCTTGTTTTCCTCAGAGCTCTTCTCTGTCCTAAGGGAATCCCTCCTGCAAAGTCTCCTTGGTTTAGGCAGTTTGTGACCTACCCCTGGCCCCACAGCTGCTCCATCCTCAGGCGGTTTGGGCATGTCTTTACACTGGGCCAAATGCCAATTGCATATTTGGGACTGAAACCCCATCTGGGGTTTTTTTTGTTTGTTTTTTTTTAAGCCAGAAAAAGAAATCCTGAAAGTGTCTGTTTTTTGTATTTTGCAAAGGATGTTGTTCGCAATAAGGGCAATGGAAGTCTAAAGCTTGAACTACATTAACTCACTTGCATTTTGCTAAGGTAACTCGAGTATTTAAGTGCATGCAAACAGCATGATACTGTGTTTCTTAGAAGAGGATTGTGAGGTAATGATAAAAACTCCCAACAAGGTGAAAGTGGACCTAGACCTTTCCAGTGGTTTTGTTTCCCATTTGGAAACCTGATCCATTGATTGTTTTCTCTACTGTGCTTAGTAGCAGTAGCCAGTGAATTGAAAAGCAGGGACAAGCATCTGTTTTTCCATAGCTGATACTTAACGAGATCAGGTTATATATCCTTCTGCAAGGCTGAGTGATGCCCAGTTGGTGTCCACCTGGCAGCGTAGTTGTAAGAAAATCAATGCCTTTAATACACTGGGTTTCTGCTCCATTTGTTTAGAAAGCTGCTCGTGGGGGCTCACTGCACAGCGAAGATCGTGCTCCTGGCTGGAATTTGCCATGACCACCTACAGTGCCCTTGCTTCCTCAAGACTGAATGTCAGTCTTTTCTGCAATGTTGTTTGAAAGACCAATGAAGGAGAGTAGCCTGCACCCCACTCCTGCTTCTCAGGGTATTTCTTACTGCCCTTAATGCAAAAGGGTGAAAAAAATCCCAGTATGATAGTGTGTTACCCCTGTTTGAAGAAGCAGGATGACATTTTTCAGCAGGCTTGGAAGCAGTGTGGAATCTGCCTTTGAACTAGGACTGGTGGCTTTGGCAAAGCAAGGCATGTGATATGAGACTGGTTTTTGCAAGGTCCTCTAAAACATTCTGACTAAACAGTTTCTCCTAGGCTAAACAGACTGGGCAAGGCTCACTCTGTGGGCAGGAGACCTCCCAAGAGCTGCTTGGTTCTGTGATTCAGTGTATGGCATCTGTCCCCTGACCAGAGAAGATGTGTGTTAATGGTCCAGCAAGGAGCTGAGGGCACAGTCCTCTTGGAGATCGTGGTTTTCAAATGAGATCTGGATCAGGTGCTGGACTTAACACTTGTGCCTGTCTGCCCGAGGAGTTATTACATCTCTTGGATCTAAGAAATTGTTCAAGGCACTCTGAGCTCACCAGAATGTAATAATGATTGCCCTGCAACATTAAAGTGTCATCTAAAGATAACACAAGATCAGCCCACCAACACTGTTAAACAATCACAAACAGTACAGATTAAGTTAGCCAGTAAATCAAACCAGGAAAACCCTCCCTTCTACCCTTACCATCGCCTACAAAGATTTGTTGCTTTTGACTCCTCCTTGGAAGATTACCAAATTTGGAAATGTGAGCTATTTCTGACCAGTTTGGCATCAAGAACAGGGTGCTATTTAAGTGTTTTTATTTTATTTTATTTTGGTTTACTGTGCCTTTGCCTCCACAAACTTCCCCTCTTGCTCTAAATGGATACAACAATATTTTTTCCTTTGTGCCCTTTATACTTCTGTGGCTTTGCGCTGTTAAATGAGTATTATGTTTTGCTCTAGAAACAGCTGTATTCCAACAGATGAAGCAATTTGTGAGTGCCCATTTTTCACTATTTTTCAAAGGTGTTGCAAGGTTATTAATTGTTAAATGATTTGAAATTCTTCCTTGAGGAATATCCTATGACTTGAAGCAGTGTTTAAGTCAATGAAGGCATAAAGATGTTGCCTATATGTATGTTGAAGTCTTTAGCTCATATTTGTGTAGGTAATAATACCTAGCTCTGATACAGCACTTTTCAATGCAATTCTCCAAAGTGCTTTGCAAAGCTGGATGGAGCCATTACTAGAGCTAATTAAAAGGTTTTGATTCAGTGAAGCATGATTAAAATATGCTGTTTTGCTTGCGCTGAACACTTTCTGGAATTCATTTGATGCTGGGAGAGTCTCCTGAGGAGCCAGAGTGGGCTAAAGACCTAACTGAAACAGAAACAAACCCAGCCATTGCTTTTTATGGGAGAATGGACATATCAGCACAACTGGCTTATTGTGCAACACAAGATTTTTGGTCTCATTCAAACATGAGATAAAAGCAAGGAATGACACTGTGGATATTGTAATGTCCTTGAATAATTTTAGCCAGTATCTCTGTTTTGTAGGTTAAGAAATCAAGTGGAGGAAAATAAAATTACTTGCATGACTGGAATTGCCCAATATGCCAAAGATGGAAGGCTTTGAGTCTTCTGGCCACAAAGCTGCCTCTTTGATGCTTCACCATTGTTTAGCAAGGCACTTGCTTTACTGCTTTTGCATAAAAACCATCATTTCCAGAAATTAAAGTTCCAAACAGAGTGAAGTGTGTAGATAAATAAAATTAGTGAATTTCTCCTGGTCAAAGAAAAGAGAAGAGAGGTCTCCGCTTAGTTTTAAGTGCTTATGCTGTAAATGAGAACAAAACGTGAACTGTTTCACTGCTGATATATTGCAATATATATGGAGTTTCTTGGAGTTTGGGAGCAGAAATGGAACTGGATTTAATTTCCTCAGAATTATAGAAAAATAAAATGGATTCCTGCTGTTTATCAGTGTCTCTAACAATATACCTGTTATGACATCATAGAATAGATGACAAAAGGATAGTGAGATATACCTGTGTCAAGGTGGATTTCAACTTGAAATTTTTGAAGGTAATTGATCCAGCTGAGTACCACTGTGCTGCCCCACTCTTTGTTCAGGTCATCCTGAAAGACAACGCTTACTCTGCTGTGCTTTGCTGTTGTGAAGTGAAAACAAGGTACTGCCCTCAAGTCAGAAAAGGCTTTCCTCCAACAGACGGCAGAGATTCAATGCCCCATTTATTGTCTTGACATTTTGTTTTATTGTTCCAGTTTGCAGAGCAGTCTCCAGAGGTTTCTAAAGTATGCATGAATAAGAGAGAGAAATGAACTCCTAGTTTCTTTTGGGAATTTTAGCTTGGTGACAGGCCTGTCTATCTAAACCCATCTCTTGTTCCTATGGGCTTTGGCAGGAATTTGGGTGGCACAGTACCCTCCTATCTCATCTTCTGCTTTTTCTCTATACCTACCTTCATTGTTCATGCCATGCTGTTTGTTAACAAGACCGTGGTCTCCTCAGATGGTTTTTTTCCATTGGCTGCCTTTTATTACCTTTGTTCATATTCCAGTGTTGTCTACAAGCACCAGTTGGTGATTGAAGCCAGATTTCTTGGTCTTTCTACATGCATGAACTGTGTGTGTAAGCAGTATCAAAGGTCCCTTTTTGATGTGAAAAAAGCAGATATAAGAAGTGGGCAGGAAGCAGAGAAATACATGTTAACTTTGATTCATTTATTGGTAGTATACTAAAAAGTGGTCAAAGATGTAACTCACTAAAAATTCTCAGAGGTTGTGGGGTGACTGGGCTATAAGCAGGTTTATGCAGCACTGGTCTTGAAAAATTATGTATGGGAATCTTCATCACATATGGGAGAGAAGTTATGTTTATATCCGAGAATATAAATGAGATGCTAACTGGAACAGCTTTGTAGCGTGGAATGTCTCTCTTTCCTTCACAGCTTTACATAGTTCAGTGCTTCCCCTTCTTCTGTCCTCATGCCTAAAGAATGCAGACGAATAGCTGGAAAAGGTTTGTCTTAGTGCTGTCGGGTCATTAAGGTTCCTGGCCAAAATATATCCCTGACCTCCCTGGTCAGAGGAAATTTCATCAACGGCAATAGTTTCACTGAGGCTTTAGCTAGAGTGTCTCAGCTGTTGTGGATGAGGCCTGAGGGTGCTGAAGGGGAGACATCAAAACCTGCTATAACTCTTGTTAAGTGTGTGTCTAGTGAAAACCTTTACGCCTCATTTCATGCAAGGAAAATGCCTGCAGACAATACAGAGGGGCATTCCTCCTGTGTCCATATTTTTGTAAAATTACAGGACACTTCCCATTAAAATCCTGGTAACAGACAGGTCTGTTGGCCTCTCCAGCTGCAGAAATTCAGCTCTTAGAAGGAGCTGGTCAGCAGTTATGAACGTGTGTAATTCACACTGAACTGATTGTACCACAAATTTCAGAGCAAACTGCTTCCAACAAATCTATGTGCATGGATATGAAACATTTTCATTTTTCCATAGAGGAGCAATCAGCACGGCTTTCTGCTGCACAGCTCATGCCTCCAGCAAGCTCTCTCTGAACTGGAGCTGTCTGCAGCCTTGCAGCACAAATGGACCTGAGCAGTGTGATCTGAGAGACTGTTTATGAAAAACATCGGAAATGTTGTCAGGCTGGCATCAGGAGGAATGCTAATACCTGATCAAGGAGAAGCATCCAGAGCCAAATTCCAGGATCCTGAATTCCAGCCAGCAAATTGGAATTCTGCAGGAAGCAACACAAAAATCTTGTGGAATATTCTATATTCTGCTCCCATTACAGACAGCTGTTTCTATATATCTGAATATAATCAAATACTCAGAACAGACCATAGAATCCTTTAGGCTGGAAAGGGCCTCTAAGATCAGTGAATCCAACTGTTAACCCAGCACTGCCAAGTCCACCATTAAACCGTGTCCCTAAGTGCCACATCCACACGGCTTTTAAATACCTCCAGGAATGGTGACTCAACCATTTCCCTGGCAGCCTGTTCTAGTGCTTGACACCATTTTGGTGGAGAAATTTTTCCTTATATCCAAACTTAACCTCCCCTGGTGCAACTTGAGACTCCTTTCTGTCATCCTGTTTCTTCTTACCTGGCAGAAGAGACCAACCCCCACCTTGCTACATCCTCCTTTCAGGTGGTTGTAGGAGAGCGAATCTTACAGCTTCATTAGGAAAGGTCACATCAAAGCACTTGATCGTGTGCAAAGTGGAATACCCTGACTGTATCCAAACTGAGCCCTCAGCAGATATTCCTTTGACGCTGGGAATCCTCTCCCATTGTCCCTCTGAGGAACATGAGAAGAGTAATTGAAGAACATTCGATTGCAGATTAAATGTGCAAGTCACATCTGTTATTTGACAGTGTAGTGTTTTACCCCTTCTGATAAAGAACCCATATATGGGGAGTTGACATAATCTTCCTCAAATCATTAGTAACTGATTAGTTTCCGATAAAGTTTATTTTCTTGCAGTTATTGTTGTTCTTAGTCCCGGCCTTTCCTGTTTTGTGACCCTTGTGGGAAGGTTAGGTCTCATGATGGGGCCAGGCTAATTTTGCCACATCCAGAAACCTAATGACTTAAACTTCTGGATTCAGTTCCAAATGACCTATGTACCCATAAGGCTTGTGCTCATTGCTGAGCGTTGTTTTATGTATTTTCTTTATTATATTAAAACTTTATGGATGTGGTCACTGTTATGTACAAGTACCTGCAGAACTGAGTGTCTTTTGGGGAAGCTGAGTTTTGGTTTTTTGAGCAAGCATGCAGTGTTGAAACAGCAACGCAGACAATGTTAGAGCCCTAAAGTTGTCCTTAGGGAGAGAACATACAAGATCTCTCTTCTTCCTCCAGGTTTCCCTCCTGGAAACTTGGACTACCTGTGGGACTCCCAGGACACATATTCCAGCCCACTTTTGCTCTTTATTATCTCTTACTGTCCTTGTACATGTCCTCAGAATATGAGTGTGTCTTTTGTAGGCATCTGCACCAGAATAACCACCAAAGGTTGGAGGGCAAAGCCCCCTTTTTAACTTCTGGGGAATAAAAAAACTCAACCACAGTCTCTCCCCCCCAGTCCTCCCTGCACAATCCTCCCTGCAAAAAAAAACCCCAGAATATGTAGGCAGTGACACTGCAAGAGCTTTTCGTTGGCTTTTTAAAGACAACTGTTTAGGGCTGGGATGAGGTGTGGGTGGAATCAAACAATGTAGGTAGATGATTTAAAAAGGAGACAGCTGTATGTAAAATGGTATCTCTCCCAAAACAAAATGATCTGTCTCCAGAAATTGTATCTTGGTTTGCTGGTAGCATATAGTATAGGGTGTCACTATGAAAATGCCTATACAGGTGATACATTTTGAAAAAACCCCAGATTTGAAACCCACCTCTGGTGGTTTTCTCTGTTGATCATATGCTCCATTTTTGGCTTGTATCAGTTTTGCACATCACTGTGCCACTTTGCAGAACCTGCAATAACTTCTGAAGTTCATACAGTGCATCTGGTTCTTGGTGTCTGTTCTTAGTAGAAATTTTTCTGCTTCTACCTATGAACAGGAAAGAGAGTAAGACTTGTTTGTTTTGTTTGAAAGGATGATATGTAAAGAGGAGGAGTGAATCTCCAAGACCAAAAATAAAACAGCTCCAGAACTGGACTCCAGTTTTCTTTCAGTGCCTCCAGCCTGAGCTCTCAACAGGCAGAGAGTAAGGCAAGGTCAGAGTGCTCACAAGGATTGCTGCATATCCTGACGAAAACTCTCTGGTGCAGTTCTATTTTTGCTGTGGGGCTGTAAGGATGCTCCTTGCCACAATGCATTTAGTGCAAATGGCAGAAGCTTTTGAAAATTTGTTTCTGTGGGAATAACAAACTTATTTTAAGATTTTGTTTTTACCTCAGGCTAGCTAGGAAAGCTGGATAGCTGAGAACCTTGCTAAGCTTGAATAATTGAATTTGTCCATCAGCCCTTTTTGTGAGCAGGAAATCGTGTGTTTCTGTGATGCAGTATTTCTGTTTGAAGAAAGATGATTGCTTGCAAAGGTGCCTTTCCTGTTCATACATCTGATTGTATAAGCAGGGATGTTTTGAACTCTGTCTGAACCAGATGGATATCTTACCCTGGAATTAATCACCAGGAAAACCAGTGACCCGGTTTCCCAAACCTGCTCTGATACCAGGTTAGCTGCTACTTCTTCAGATTTTCCTTGGGTCAAAAACCAAGGTGCTGAATCCCTCTGGGAAAGGTGTTCTGATATTTCTCCTTCCTCCAAAATTTAATGCCAGCCCCCGGCTAGCATGTGATGCTTCTCCTAATCGTGCTCCAGGGTCCATCAAGCCAGGGAGGGTGACCAGCAAATGGAAAGAGTGTGAGGTGCACAGCACTGTCAGGGAGCTGAGACCAAGGGCTGAACCATGAGAAAGGATGAGCCAGGAGCTGAGGGTGACCCCAGCACAGGCAGGACAATGTTCTCACTGACCTCAGCAAAGTCCCACAGTGCCCAAGTGGGACCAGGCTGGTGACAGTGACAGATTTCACTGGTAGCCCAGTGATCACTGTGCAGATTCAGAGGGAGGAGGCAGGACCAAGTTAAATCCATGCAGTGAGTCAGGCCCAGCAAGGACAGGGCTGGGGGTGGGCGAACCTGCAGCATGGCTGAGCCTGAGCTTACCCCGGACTTCTGGTCTCTTGGGCAGTGGCTTTGGGGGTGCAAGTCCCAGGTCTGGCTGGACAGGACATTTAAGGGTTGTTGGTGCACTTGGGGCCCTGACAGCTGCTCTGATGTGGGCCAAGCACTGACATAATTAATGGCACATGTTATTTACTATGCAAGAATTTCTTCTGGGCTCTGTGAGACAGCTCAGTGACTAAAGCGCTACTGGGTGTGAGTAAGGAACAGTAGGGCTTCCTTTCTGAAGGCCAAATGGTGAGTTATGAACGTACTCCAGGCCAAAGCAAGGAAGAGTCCAACATTTCACTTCCTGAGGAGCAGACTGAGAAAGTGGTTGAGTCTTGATGAGCTGGGGTTCCTGCCTGTTGGTGTCCCCTGCAGTCGCGGGGTAAAGCTGAGGTGCGCAGTTGTGTGCCAAAGAGAGGGACATTTCTATGTTAATGAAGGGTTTGGGTGAATGTAAGTTTTGGAAAAGGGAAGGAAAAAAAATGTTTTTCCAAATTTCTAGCCCAAGACTCCCCATGGCCAGTTTGTATCTAATTTTCCTCTGTGTTGGTGATAATAAAATGCACACAGTGAGTGCAGTGAATAAGGTCTGCCTTGAGGGCTTGTGCAAAAAGCTGGCTGAGCAGGTCACTCTCCTGGCCTTGCAGCAGTAGGATTGTGACTCAACACCTGCCTGAAAATACTCAGTGCAATTCTGAAAATACTCAGTGCAGTCCTTTAAAATGAAAGAATGTGGGTCTGGTCCAAAGCTTGAAGAATTCTGTGGAAAAGCCCACATTGACTTCAGTGGTCTTGAGAACGAAGCTGTGCAAGATTTGCAAAGAGCTGGCGCCAGATGCGCCTCCCACCCACAGCTCAGGCAATGAACATGTGTGCACAAGGTCGGCGCAATTATGAGAAAGTTCAAAGGGAGCTCTTCATCCAAGGAGAAATATTCATAGGCTGATCTGTCCCTCAACAATGCACTTCCACACAGCAGCCATCCACAGCACAGGACCTCCCCAGAAAGGCAACATCAGACTCACCCTGTCCCCCAGGGCTGAGCTGTACACACATGTTCTCTGGGAGGTGAAGTTACTGCATGTGGGGTTCACAAAATAAACATGCAGGAAAGTCCTGCAGCTTGCTTCCTTGCAGTTTCATTTGTAAGAACAGTCTGTGGTAGCATGTGTTTTTGCAGTCAACACAGATATTTTTGGGGAGTGAGGCTGAAGTGTAGGCAGCACGTAATGATTCATGTGGAAACAGTAATTGCAGGAGTCACTACAGAGGGGGTTACGAGTAGAGCTAGTGAATGAGAAGAAGATGTTCTTAACCATCATGGCCTCTTGAGAGAAGCCTGATGTGCAGATGAATATGCTGTTATTTGCTCCAGGAAAATACCAGGAAGTTTTGATAGTGTGAAACCTGTTGCCCTGGGTTGATGGATCTCATCTAAGTTGTTCTTGTTTTCCATCTCCAGACGTGCTATTTTTTGGGTATGAATCCCTCTGGTGGGGCAGGGAAGAGCTGACCTTCATTAGGTACAATGTGGTAGGTTTTGTTACATCCTGAATCTCTGTAGGAACGCTACAGCTGTGTCACACCCCAACGTGGTGGCTGCATCCTGCAAGAAGTAGTTGTCAGCTTTCACGTAGAGAGACAAAGCTATAATCAAAACAGTGGATGGTTATCAAATATCTCTCGTTTGTGTCATTAAAGGTAGCATTGCTCACATTGGGTCAGGGTGTGCTGGTCTGGCCTTCCAGTATTCAAATTCCAGACTGGTTGATTTCTCTCATCTTCATCTTTACACATCCTGTAAGGCTGCCATGTTGTGGTCCAGGTTCTGCTCTGTTTTGCTGGCAAGTGAAGCAGACCTTGTTTGCTCTGTATACAATTACAGTGACTAAGGAATTTTACAGTAAGATCTAGAAATGCTGTCACAATGTGCTCTTACCCAATGTTATTGTGTGGGAGACAGTGGGTGGTAAATGCAAAAGAAAAAAATCAACAGCTTTTCTTCCTTACTCTTGTCAACTCTGCCAATTTTAATGGAGGATTTTTTGTTTTGTATTTGGGTTTTTTCCTACCTTCTTTTGAGGCTTGAAGCTAAGTGAGTAAAAAATCTTGACCCTCTCTGGCTTTTATAGCTACATGGGAAAGCTTTAAAACATGAGTCCCAGAGGCTTGAGATCTGTACACCTAATAGGAGGAGTTTCACCTTTATTTATTCCTAAAATTTTGTGATTTGTTTAGGTCACCTTAGAGCATCTCAGGGATTTATTTCAAGGCATAAAGTACTTAAACCCGGTAGTATGAATTTCTTATTTTCACTGTCTGCTTGCTTTGTGGGGTTAGGGGGAGAGCAGGAGGTAGGTCTGTGACTCAGCCCCTCTCCCAGCGAGCTGAGAGGCATGAGAGGAGAAAATTGTGTCTACCCGGAGTGGTCAGAGATAGTGTTCACTGAAGGGAAAGGACCTGGCACTTTGCTCAGGGCTGGGGTCAAGAGAGAACTTCCATTATCCTTCACACAGCTGAGTATTGGTAAGGGATGGACAAAGCCCCACTTTTTTGTAACTTATTGTTTACAGCACAGTTACTTCCCTACTGATGTCACTGGAAATATATTTAATTGCTGTAACCTCTAAGCATGGCCAAAGGTCAATCAGAAGAGAATTTGGTACTCCAGAATTCCAGCTCTGTGTAAATAAACAAATATTTTGGTAAATCCCTGAGAATGGAAGCTGAGGGCCGCGGCAAGACAAGCAAACCCATCAAAAATAGATTTGTTGTTGTTGTTTTGCATTTGATTTTATTAGCAGACTGAATTTTCCAAGCAGGAGGATTGCACACACTGTATGCAATTTGTCTAAAAAGTACTTTCTCTAGAAAGCTGGGGGAAGGGGGAGAGAAGGAAAGGAATAGCTTTTCAGAGACATTTTCCTACAGCTTTTGTCTTTCATTTAAAAAGAGATGCTAACTCATAAGCTAGACGCTTTCTCCTGCATCAGGACAGTACAGCTTTATGGCCATGCTCTCCACTTTGCTCCCATTTCAGGAACTGCACGGAAGGTGAGCAGGGCTGTTTGCAACCCAGGCACTCTCCTCCTGTAACACCTGCTTTTCAGAGCAGAGCTTTGCAGGAAATCACATGTGATTGTGCATTGAGACTTTTTATCTTCCTGCCAGCCACACGGTTGAGGCTAATTTGCTTCCAAAGTTTTTAATTGGTAACAAAGCGTTTTGAGGTTTCATTTTGAGACCCTTGGAGGTTTGATTGGTCCTTGGCACCTTTCAGTGCCTATCCAGTTTTATTTGGTAGAATACAAATATGTTGAAAACGTTGAACTATTAAAAAAAAATAAATTGATCCAATCCTCCACCAACCCCCTGCCTCCAAAACCCTTCCAGGATTTGAAGTTCCACAGAAACTTGCCTGTTTATTCTGACAGCATGGTGTGTGGGAGGAAGGTCTAAGCATCAATGATAACCAAATTGAGTGGGGAGTAGCTAATCACTCTGCTGCATGTTTTTTGGGTGTCCTGTTATTTGACTGCATTGTTACAGCTTTAAAACAGGGTCCTATATATATTTAAATAGCTGTCTGCTCCTGGTCAGCTTGGGAGCCCAGTGGCTGGTGTGGTGTTTGCATTTTTGTGGGCACATTAAGGACAGGAACAATCACTTGCCTCCAAGTGTCTGTGGATAGAGTTTCTTATCAGTTATTTCAGCTCCTGACTAGCAGGTGCAAACAGGTACTTGTTCATCTAAAACTCTGGCTAAATGAACTGTGCCTTCAAAACTACATACCCCCCTTAATGAAGCAGCCTCTGTTGCGTAGGTGCTGTGCCTTTGTAGAGGACTAGCACAATTTGCCTTGTATTACCTTAAATTTACAAGGTTAAACCTATAATGCCTAATATGTGTTTGCTTTGTTTTAAATAGGTTTTACAGGGCATCATTTGTTTCCTTGATGATCTCAGTGTGCAGGTAGTAGTCACAGCTTTATAAGGCATCAGAGGAGCATTAGTCTTTTGCGAATGGTAACAATCTGGTTATTATAAACTGCATCTTTACGATAACCCATGTATTAGGTAAACAAGTGTTATAATCCTGCGCTGAGGCATTGAGATTTTCATCTGACTTTGGGTAGGTCAGTGGTACCGTGTTAAAATGAAACTTAGGGTTTAGAAGGTCTTAATCTGTCCATGCTGTCACTGGCTGACTCCTGGCTCTGAGCTTGCCTCCAGGTGACCTTTTTAATTGAGGATTGCAGAATCCCTTTCTTCTGACATCTACCACTTTTTATTTTGAGGAAAAGAGGCAGAAAATCAGGACAGTTAAAAATAAGTTAAATATAGCATTGTCAGGAACCAGAATGGCTTTACTTTGCCAGAGGAGAGTCCTACTTCACTTGTGAATGATCTTCTTTTGACCTAAACTTAAACCATGAGTTCGGGGAACAGCCATTTATAGAATTGGTTAGGTCTGTAATTCACTGTGTGAATAACAGGATGGTCTGAAAGAGAAAACAAAGATCCTTACTTCTCAACAATGAACAGAATAAAGACTATCAAATTCTCTTGGGTTTTCTTGTTGTTACTTGTGTTTTTTTGACTTGGGTTTTCTTTTTTTTTCATGGAGTGGAATTGGTGGGGTTTCAGAAATACTTTCGATCAGTGCAAACCATTTCCTATTGTGGCTGGCAGCTGTTCTCTGTGTTTCAGATGAGGGGCACAGCAACACTCCTTAAGAAACAATTGCTTGCAAAGAACAGATGAGTCTGAGGTTTTGGTTAAGGGAGAATGCACCCCCATAAATTACTGCATTATTATATATCAAGAATACTTTTGTAGTCTGTCACTGAAGCAACCGTTGAGTGGGATTCTGCATCCCACACTTGAAAATGGTCCCAGCTCAGCCAAATACTTGAGCATGTGCTTGAAAGCTGAGCATTGACTTCAGCAGCTTGACTAAGGGCTCACTCAGGTTCCATGCTGGCCTGGAAGGCTGATGGAATTCTTTCAACAGCTCTCATGTGGTGTTTCCCCTGGTGAGAGTGGACAGTAATATTTGTGTGCTTCCTGTGCTTGTGAAATACAATGATCACTCCTCCTTCTTTTGCAAAGCTTATTACCTGGCTGGATCTGTGGGGAGGTGGGCGGGTGACATCCACTGGTGTGGTGGTGTTGATCTGGGGTGAGTTGTGCTGTGAGCTGCTCTAAGTTCACTGTTGTGAGATACGGTGTTGCCATGTACATGACACAGCAAGCAAAGTTGACACGGAGCAAGCAACCGATGTTAATTGGTGTAGCTGCTTCCCATTAAGGAAGGAGAGCCAAATCAAAAGATACGAAGATGATCGCTCAGGATTGACTAATGCTCTTAATTTTCTGTGCCGCCATCCTGACTCCTGTAGCATGTGACTAGCAGGGGTGATATGCCTCAGTCATGATGTCTCACCCTGAATGGGCTGAGATGTGGTATTACTGTGCTGGGTATGGATATTCCCATAATGATGTTATTTTTTTTCCCCCTCACAACATTGTTTTATAGTTTCCTTTTTTTTAAGAGGGAAAGCACTAAATCAGTCTCAGCATATTGATGATGATTTGACATATCAGAGAGTTAGTTACTGTGTCAGGTAGGAAGCTGGTCGTGGTTGGGTCTGTGCAGTTGTAGGGTAGGAGATGGACTGTAACCTATTGAGCATATGCTGTCTCGGTTTTTGTACAGATTGCTGGGAGATCAACTTCATGCTTGTTTATTCCTTCTGTATTGATTCAGAGTTCTAAAGTGAAGACAGTTCAATGCAGAGATAATAAAGAGAAAACAAGTCTGACAGACGTTTTGTCATTTTTGGCAAAAGTAAATAACGAGTGTGCAGAGCTGTACAGCCCTGCCTTTGTGTTTGGAGAGTGCACATGATTTACTGCAGGAATCAGTTTGGCATAGCATAGCTGTGCCGATTCAGCAGGACCTACCATTATCTTGTCATGTTTTTTAGCAAATTGACTTTTACAAGGCAGCAATTCAAAAACATGAAAGAGAAATGTGCTGAGCAACCCATCCCTTCTTGTCCCCCTGTCCAGTGTGTGCTGGCAAATCTGCCACAGTTGCACCCACGGGCATGATGATGCTCGGCTCCCTCACTCGCTCACAGGCTTTGGGCGTTCGGCGTGCGTGAGCTGGTGTGGGTCTTGATTTTATTATTGTGTTCTCAAGCTCCCAAGTTGCTGACTTTTCAGTGAAGTGCAACAGTTCACACATGGCTTTCTGTCGTGCTTCGCTTTACAGACTTAATAGGATTTTAGCGGTACAGCAGGAGTAACAAAAGCACCGTTAGCAACTTTTTGTAAATCTCGCTGCTTTTCAGATCTGCTCACCCACAGCTTGTGCTCTCCCATGGGCAGAGAAAAATGGCCAGGTTCCTAGGCTTGTCCTGACTAGCACTGCCTTTCACTGCCTCTGAAGGCAGAGTATTGAGCTAGAGGCACTGCTGGTCTGATCCTGAAGGGCATTTTTGGTGTTTTTAAAGTACATCTCTATTTCAGTCTTAACACTGAAGTAGCTGTGGATACAGTATTTCTGCATTCTCATATGTTTGGCAAATGTGCATGGATTGTGTTTATTTTTAAGGGGTTAATTTAAAATGTGTAAAACTTTCCTACCTTCTGGGAATTCGGGATGTTCATCCCCATCTAGGCCTCAGCAAATGGCTTCTATTTGATAACATCTTTGTACATTACCATTGAGAGATGGCTATCTTGGAGAGCTAATCTGTGGATGTGCCCAAGGGGGAAGAAAGAGCAAAAAAGTAAGACTGAGAGGAGGGGAGGGGAGATGGGAGATGGAACATTCTTTGTTAGTGCAGGTTTTTATAATGGATAATGTGTGGGAAGGGTAGGGGTGGAGATGCTCCAAGAGCACTCTGAGATAACAAAACAGCTTATTTAGCTAACCAGGATGGAAATGACAGCCCTACCCATCCTTCCGTCTTGCTCTCCTGTGAACTAACCAGCACTCAAGCCACACTGTTCATGTTTGGGGCAGGACTGTGCACAGCTCCTTCTCCTCTTCCCTTCGATATTGAGATGACCCTGCAGGGCCAGTGGTGTTTTCCCTCCAGCTCCTGAGGGTAGCAGCTCTGTCTGGAAGCCGATGACAATGCCAGCTCCTCGTGTTTTGACAGATCCTCTGGCACCTGTGTGTCACCACACTCCATGAACCTGCTCCACAAACCCTGTCTCAAGCCACAGTGCTCATTTACTTGAAGAAATGACTATTTCCTCAATAGAACTTTCCTCTGTAGAAAGTACTTGTTTCCTTTCCTTTCCTCTGCAGAAAGTTTTTGTTACTCAAAAGACCTGTTTTGAAGATTAGCCAGGCACACCAGAGATGCCAGTGAGGGAGACCCATCCTGAAGCAGCAGGTTTTGGGTCATGCTGCAGCCCATCACTTGTGAAGGTTTTGCCTCCTCTCTCAAGTAATGTCTTAAAATCTTTTGAATGACTCACTCAAAAGGAAAAACTCTGCTCTATACTAATGGTTAATGGGTCTTTCTAGCAGATGTAAAATCCAGTGAAATGTATACAGTTTCTTTAGTTTTAAGAGGAACAGATGATTTAATAAGCAGCTATAAATCTCTTGGGAATGTACAGACACAGTCAAACAGCAAACTTCTGCCAGATTTTTCACTGACTAGACTTATAGCGTATGAGTCATAGCGGTCTGCTCCACTCTCCACCTCAATTGTCTGTTGTTGTTTTGGCTTTTAGAGGTGCTCTGTGCTGCATATGGATTTTTTATCACCTTCTCCTATTAATGGGCTTGCTCTTTCATCCGAGAGACGGACTTCAAGCAGTTGACTCTTATTCTCTGTGTGTGCATGACAGTGCATGATGTTTCTTTTCCATTCCCTAGCTCACCATGCGATTTAAAAATTTTATAAGGAAAATGTTTCTGAGGAGTATATTAATGCAGCCTCCTAAATGGGCCTAGTAGTGGGAGTCCAGTTAAATTAAAAGAGATATAGCCAATCTCTTCTTAATATAGTAATGCTTTCCTTCCAGCAGTCTGTGGTTAATGAATTTTTTGTAACAGTATTTCTAATAGATCCAGTTATTATCAGCTCTTTAGAGATAAGGGAACAGGCAGAAAGCAGAAAGTTGTTCCAGTTACCTCTGTCTCATGCTGAATTGCAGGGGATGGTTGTATTTTCTGAGGTATTGAGCTGCCATTACAAAAGGATGTAAAATGACACCATGTTTTACAAACATCTTCTGTATTGTCCGGGCCTGCTGGCTTTCTGTGAGTGTCTGAGATATCTGGGAATGGGGACTGCAAGCTCTTGTTTTATTTTACAGCTGGTTCACGAGCCATGGGAATTATACTTGGGAGCCACTCTAGAGGAAGTGAGGAATTAGAATTACTAATTCTAATTAGAATTAGGCTCCAGGTCACACCCAGGTAAACCAGAGATAAAACTAGTGATAAGACACAAGACTTTGTGTGGAATATTTAACCATTGTGGAGGTTTTTGCAAGACAGGTGCAGTGCAGCTTATTTTGAATGCAGCTGGATGGAGGGGATTTTAAAACTGACTCACAGCACAGGTTTTTTGTTTGTTTGTTTCTTTTTAATCTCACAATGTAACTACAAAAATCTAAGAAAAATTGTGCAAAATTCTGACATCGTCAGAATAAACAGGCAGTAAAAATCAGGTTCTAATTCTTTCAGTGGCTCAGGACTGCATTTGCATTTGTTGCTCTCTGGGACCATGTAAATTGTGAGGGAAAATTCTTATTTGAGTGGTAAGGATGCTGAGGTAAACCCTGTTCATGTTTGGCCTTTTTCAGGCTGGAGGGAATATCAAAAATGCATAGAGGTGAAGCAGGTTAAGAAACTGGAAACAGCCTTAGAGGTTGTTTAATGTGCAGAATTGTATAACGTGACCAAAAATAGATATTGTTTGAAGTTCATGGTGGGATTACAATTTACTGCATTGTTCCAACACCTTCAGAAAGCCAAACAGGCTTTGTGTTACTAGGCACAGAAAGCTATCCAAGGCCATATACCTGCATGGGGTCAAAAGCAAGAACAGCATTTGACTCTTCTGACTCCTTGTTAGACCCCTCCATACAGGGCAGGAGGAAGCATAGAGGTTTTCAACACCATGCATATGTGCAAAATAGCCCTTTCAGCTCTTTCTGGCAAACTGAGAGCGTTGCTTTATGCTTTCACTAAGCACAGAGCTCTCATGTTTACTGATGGGACTTTCACACGTCAGGAAATCAGAAAACTGGAGACGTAATCAGCATGTCTGTTCTTGAATGGGGAATTTTCCCCAGAGCAAGTTGTGATGCGTGCTCCTAATGATTTGCATCTTACGGTTCAGACTTTCCATGAGCTGCTTCCAGCACTGTAGGCACTAACTTGTGTTTGCAGTGAACACACACACACACACAGCTGCAAGGGTAACAGCCATAGCTTACATGTTTAAATCTTGGCATAGCTCTGTGGGATTGATTAGGAATGTCCTAATGCTCCTTTGGAAGCCTGGCCCAGCTGTGGGGTTTAGGTGGAGATGTTGGTGTAGCGTTCAGTGCTACAGGTTAGGGGTTAACTAGAAACGGAGGCTTTCAAGAGAGGTTTTGCTTGCTCTTCTTCACTGGCAACAAGGTCTTTTGCAAACTTTCTGGTGTGTGGTCTGTGCACGCTGAATGGCTGACACTGAGCCTGTGTTGTGGGATTTCACCACTTCCATAGTATGAACAGCAAGCAGCAGCAGTTCCAGCGAGTCAGTTTTGTCCATCCCCTTATAACAATGTACATAGCAATGGGGAAAATCATGTGACTACGTGGACCTTATCCAGTGTTTTAAAGGGAAAATATCTATAACAGTGTCCTGGCCTATGTAAACTGTATAGTTTTCCCAGACGTGGAAGAAAAGCACTGGTACTTTCCCAAGTTCCTCCCTTTTCAGTTTGATGTGGAAAAAAAAAAAAAAAAAAGGTTGATTCTTGCTTTCCTTTTGCCTCTAAAATGGGAAGTAATTTAATGAAACTAAGAAATGATGCTTTTTCATGTCAAGAGGCAAAATCTTATCTCTGAGCTGTCTGTTTTGATGAGAATGAAGCAGAATATGTACTTTTTTTTCCTTAAGTGATAACCTCTACCGTTAGTGGTGAAGAAAAGATAGGTAGATGTGTGATTCTCCAGAAGCCTAAATGTGGATGTTGGGACAGTCCATCCTTGATGTGGGACTATTTTCAGACACATCCCCCAGCTCTGTTTGGAAGAATGCACAGAACTGAAGGAGTAAGGATGACCTTGCTTTTAAGGCATTCATCTGGAGCTTGGGTGCTGGGAGCTGAATTTCCAGTGCTGGGACTGGCTTCCTCTGTGGTCTGCAGTGTGTTGCTCAGGGAATGTGTGTGCCGCACAATGGATGTCAGCACAAAGGGCCCTGGAGCTGACTCCAGGAGGTCTGCACCGCCCTACAGTGCAGTTGGGCACTGTGTGGAGCCACGGCCCCCTTCCCAGAAAATACAGCTGCACTAGTTCAAGCACTGCTTTGTGCTATTGGAGCTGTGCTGCTTCCAGCTCTGGAGTTAGGACGGTTGTGGCTCATTTGGACATCTCTGTACCACACTCCATTGATAAACCCAGGAAGCACTGAGGTACTGAGAAACAAACACAGAGTTCATAAAATGTTTTTGAACTGTCTGCATGGTCTGGTTTTGGATTTCTTTTGTTTTGCACAAGCTCATCCTAGTCACTCCAATGTCGCTGACTTTCATTCCCTCTGTGGCACTGGAAAACAGCTAGAAAAAAAGCTTCATTTTGCTGTTTCCCATGCCTAAATTGTTTTCCAGAAGACTCCAATTTTGACTGACCCCAACTACCTCCCAGGTTCTAACTCTGGCCTCGGGGGAAGCAGCAGAGCCTGGTGCTCAGAACACTGTTGGTCACACACAGTTTCCAGAGGGCCACTGTGCAGACTTGCACACAAAGCCATTGAACTCCTTTTTTCCAAGCAGCCACACTGGAGTGACATTTACACGGCTTTGCAAAGCACCCTGAGGGCCCTGAATGAAAGGAGCTCTGCATATTCAAAGCAATATTATGTTTATCTGTTCTATCCAAAGTAGAGAAGAAAATGCTTTATTGTCTGTGGCTTAAAATCTGCCTGCTATTGTGTTTATGACAGTGCAAAAGACAAACTCTTTGTATCCCTGAGAAAACACATGCTGCCGCTGGCTTTGATTTCGATGGGGTGAAGGTGATGGGAGTAGTGCTGGGCCAGAGCTTGCGCTATCCATCCTCCCCAGAGATGAGAAGTGGGTCTCACAGGCTTCCCCCAGCATGTTAGCAGCAGTTCACAGGGTCTCCAGGCCAGCTTGGAAGTTCAAGTCATGACTAAATTAAAGGAAGCCAACTGTGTTAGCACGCAGAGAAGTCATTGCCTTTTGTCCAAAGGAACATCGGGCTGACACTTTCTTCGTGGAGTCTCTTGGCTCCTAGCATTTGGAAGATAAGATCTATCCAGTCAGAGGGGTTGTATAAACTTCCTGTGAACTTTCATAGTTGATGATCAAAAGGAATCACAAAACATGTTGTCATTATTTATCTATTTATTTATCTATTTAGAAGTTCAAAGAGTGTATAGTGCTATTGGTTGTGATTTTTTTTTTCCTCATGTAAACAAGGTGATATCATACTGGATGCACAGCCTTAGACGCACATTTTCCTTTTTGAGTTTAAATTAAGAGCTCTTTTGCTTTGGAAAGCATCTTTGAAGGGGGAAAAATGCAAAAAATGCAACCACCACCCATATTCTGCTTCAGAAGTCATCCCTGCAATATTATCTGTCCTTGTGTCTCTTGCTTTGCTAAAAGATTCTCTTGCCTTTGTTAGCTTCATATAGCCAGTATATCAGTAGAGATGGTTCCCAACAGCATCTTTTTCTTTGTCCCACTACCTGGATGCAAGTACAGAAAGGGCTACCTTGACAACGATTTGAAAAGTTCCCCTTCAGCTGGGGATTTGGCTTATATGATCTGTATATATAGCTGTATTCCCATAATTTATGTGCTCTGAGAAGGATTCTGCCCCTCTGTTCCCATTAAGTCAAAGCTTTGCAGCACTTGCTCAGATTCACACAAGATTTAATCATCCCAGAGTTATATTCTTGTGTGTTCTGCTTCAGTGCAATTCCGGGTGTGGGGGGGATCTGTTTTTTGAACTGTCTTCTAGTCCCATGTGTAGCATCTTGTGTCACAGGATGTGTACTGTGAACAGGGGCAGCAGAAACTTGTCCTTTCACTTTTGCTTGAAAGAAACAGTAGTGAAGTGAGACAAATGGAGACCTCGCATTCATGTAAGGTGAAATCAGAAATCCTGTGGAATTTCAAGCAACTCATCGACATCTCTCCTGATATGGCTGGTTCCCAGAGGAAGCCTGCTTGTCTCATTTGCACTTCTTCTTGGGACATAAATCCACCCTTGATGGGGATATACAGACAGGACAAATATCCTTTCCTTGGGGGCTTCTCCTCCTCCATCAGTTTGGGACCTACAGCTTCCTGTCTCTCCCTTTTGGGCATGCCTGGGATGCAGCAGAGCCATGCAAGGAAGGTGTTGACTGGAAGGAAGATGGGTTGCAGACAGGGCTCGCTCTGGAGAGTTAAGGAGCAGAAGGGCTTATTTACATGAGATTCCCACCTTTGGTTATCCCTCTGGCTTGGCTTGTGCCTTGGCCTGGTGCCATCTGACACAGTTTGCAGCGCTGGGATGTTGAGGGCTGGCTGAATTGGCTGCCTGGGCCCAGAGCCAGTTTGTATGGCTTGTTTGGCTTTGCACTGCTTTTCTAGCAGGGTGAGCTGTAATATGTGTCTCCTGTCATGAATCAGACCATAGGTATGGATAATTCTCAAACCAGGCATTCGCATGAGTTAATTCCACGCTGTTCATGTTTAAAGTTGTTTTATTAAGGAATTATTCAGCTTATTGCTCAGCAAATTTTCAGCATCATTAGTAGGTTTAGCAGGGGGGTTGTGTCCCAGTATGACCAAACAGTGTCTTAAAGCTTTAATTGCCAAATAAAAACTCTTTCCACCTCTCTTTTCTAAAATATACAACATTACTAAACCACCACTTTGGTAAAATATTGTAGCATGTGTTTGGTGTATTTTTAAGTTCTTTTGAAGTCAATGTTTAAATGCTTTGCTGAACCAGGGCCTAAAATAATAATATCCACAAAGTTAAGCCACTTTATTTTTGAATGAGTGTTTGCCCAGGAATTGAATGCATGTCAGCTTCTTGTCATGACCCCCAGGTACAGATCTCCACTTAGTTTCAGTGAATTAGAAACCTTTTCAAATTGCTGTCTTGCACACAGTTGCAGTGTCAGGGTCAGACCCAAGAACGGCAGGCTCTCATTTGCAGAATGAGATGAAACTGAAATGGGATATAGGGCCATAAAGGGATTGGCAGCATCTCAAAGAGAGCACAGCTATGATTAGTCATTTCCTATATACATACTGTATAAATACTGGGGCTATATACACACATTTTTTCTTTTCTGGGGTAGTGAAACCAGTACTGTGCTGCAAACCCGATCCTTGCTAGACATTGAGGAGGTCATGGAAACTTAATTCTCCTGTTAGATGAGAGTTATGCATACACTTTAAGTAGTGGATCTGAAATGGGGGGAGAAAACAAGTTCATAGCTGACTGATCTTAGTCTTTCACCTGTGCAGTCCCCTTGCAACTGGGGAGCTCCTATGTTGGGTCAACTCCTTTGCTATTGTTTGCAAGGCTACAATGTAGTACTGCTGTGCTACTTACTCTGATACCACAATCCTAGCAAAACATGCAGTGAGGCAAAATTGAAGTTAACATGCTGCTGAAGGCAGTGGAAGACTTAATCACTTCAGCAGAATGATGCTTTTGGGATCAGAGGTGTTATCTTGTGCCACTTGCTTTATTGTTGTGTTCTTACACCATCATGTTGGAGTGTAACAATAAGGGCCAGTGCTGTGCACTGTTAATTTAAAGAACTCGGTGGTGCTCTGGGACTGCTTCAGAGTGTGTGGTGGCTGCTGCCCTGCCTGTCATCACTTTGTCCCACCTGGTAGACGACAGAATTCCCTATGCAAAAGTACTGAGTGCTGGGTCTCTATAAAAAGAGCAAAGAACACAGTTTTTGTAGTGCATATGTGCTTTACATTAAGAGCTGGCTCGGGCTTTCCCCTCTATTTCCATACCTCTGCAAGTCTCTGCCTGGTGATGAGGAAGCGCTGCTCCCAAGCTCCCTGCCTCTCCCAGTGAGGTCAGCAGGAGCTGCAGGCACTTGCAGCAGTATTGGGTTAAAAACATACTGTGACAGATTAATTAAGCTTCACTTTTTGTTGTTGAGTCTTAAATTACGGAATTCCAGTAAATACATATTTGTTGAGATCACTGGGAAGATGGTCAGTAAATGTGTAGAGAGGACATGAGGAAGAGCAATAAGGTGGCCATCTTCAATGGGAAAGGGGCAAAGCCCTTGTGAAGGGCAGAAAGTTATTTGAGGAGGGGAAAAATCCTAAGTAATTTTATAAGAGTATTTTTTATCTAAAAAATGCAAAGGAAAATGAATTTGGAGCAGTGATTAATTTGAATTTATACCTACCAGAGGTTTTTGTTGCTGTTGTGGCTGGCTTAGTCTGTAGCTCACCTCTGATGTGTTTTCACCTACTGAAAGTGATAAAATTTCATGAGGAACAAGTCTGATTTTTGTTTCCTCTCCTGTTGCTGCTGATGGCTGCTTGGAAAGCGTTCAGTAAAGAACCTCAGACTGTGCAGCTTGCGGAGAGGGCAGCTCATGTTTCCCTTGCTGGTCTCCAGGCAGAGACTCCAGGTGTGCCTAGCGAGGGCTCCTGCTGTGCGCTCACCCTGCTCTGTGCATGCCCGCTCCTGCGCCTCACGTGGCTGCTGCATCCCGGGCCCAGGAGCGTAGGAAGGAGTGTGTTCCACCAGTCAGAAAGGGGAAGTGTATCGGAAATAAGAAACTAAATATCAGCTGCGTGTGAGTAATGGGTTGTCTGTCTCCTGCAGGGGGTGAGGGTACCCACTCTGATGCCTTTTGATGGCAGGGTAGCCATGACGCTGTAATTAATGTAAAATCAACTGTTCATCATGTCCTCTGTTTATGATTTCAGACTCTGTCCCGATCCTAAATTGTGTTCTGAGGTATTGATGTGCTCAAATGAAAGCCCACTGAGAAAAAAAGTAAAAGGCTCTGTGGGAATGGCTCTTGTTTCACTGGGATCAATCTGAGCTACGTATGTCACCTTTTGGCAAGGAACTGATTTGGGGTCTATTCATGAGGCTTAGAATAGAAATGTGCTCGTCTGAGAGCTTCTGTGGTAGTCACCTGCCCAAGACCAAAGCTTGGGTCATAGTTTTACTACTGTGCCTCGTTCCTACATATTTGGGTATGCGTGATGTATTTTAACGACTTCGTTTCCTTTGCTTGGAATTTTAAGCTGTAACTGAGTACATATGTAATGCACTGAGCATTTTCAATGATTTCTAAATGCCAGCTTGCCTGTTCCCCGAGATCCTTGCCATATATGCAGATGTGGTCACGGAATGAAGTGCCACAGAGTCTTGCCATGAACGCTGGAGTGGGATGTGATGCAGATGGGTGGTACACGCTCCTGTGTTACCAGTAATGGGATCTGTAGAAGAGCTGAGCATGATCAGCCATTTCACTTGTCCATTGATCAATTCCTAGGATGTTTTTTTATCACTTCTGTGTCTTTGAACGCTCCCTCTGCAGTGATGCAGTGTAAAACATTACTTTCTTGGGAGGAGTTAGCAGTTTCCCTCTTTCCCCAGTCACACTGCTGAAATTGTGCCCACTTGCCACATGTGATGAATTTACCTTAGTCACACACTAAAGGAAATTTTCAGGACAAAACCAGGTCATAATTTTTTAATATTTGGCTCTTATGGCTCTGGCTGGGCATCACTGGTGCATTCTTAGGGGAACTTAGTGTGAAATTGCAAACTTAGCATGTGGCACTTTCATATCTAGAAACTATTTGATGTGATGTCATTTCAGCATCTTCTGGACCCTTGACAGCTTAAGCAGCTGTCTTGTTATAGTTATCTACCTGTGAGTAGTCTGCATGCAGTTTTTGGTAACAGTGTAAAATACGCCTCATGTATATGCTTTTCTGTGATGTTCTTGTAAGACAGAGACGTGGTTTAAGTGTGCAATCTACTGGGAGCCCTGTCACAAAATTTAGAGTTTTTTGAAGTATAGGCAATAATGTGTTCTGGTGTAGTTTATATTTAATAATGGCTATATGGGGAGGCAGGTGTTCCCATGCAACATCTTGACTCTCTCACACAACCAGAAGAGCAATATGTTGGAACTCTTTAATCTCCTCATGTATAAACCTAGTTCTGTTGATTACATAATGTATGTTTTCTTGTGTTCAACTTCCTAAATAACGTATAAAGGCTTTCATATGCTAATGTTGAGTTTTAAATGCAGGGGTGGAATATCATAACAGCACAATGAAGAGGTTAACAGATACAGGAGAAATTGATTCCTATTTAGTTTGGCATAGGCAGCTTTGCAATTTTCTGCCCACTAGAGGGACTGCTGCTTATACTGCTTGTTGCAGAACACAGCCTCATGAAGTCCCTTCAGTATCTTTTATGAAGTTTTAAAACTTTGAATGACTGACTTATTAAGTCCTCTAAAGGTTGTCTCCAAGATATTTCTCAAAGTGTAAAAACTTTGGGCACAGTACTCTTCTTCTGAGTCCAAATATTTTTAAACTGAATTTTCTTAATAAATGTTCTTTCTTTTTTATAAAGTATTTTCTGTTCTCTTGATTTATCAGTCCAGACTTTCCTATATGACGTTGGTGGGGATTAATTTAGATTTTTTTTGTCAAGGAAAAATTGTTTTATGTCTTTATTTATGTTTGCAGTAAGTTTTGTTTTGCAACCATGGTGCCAGTGAATATGGTAAACTAATCAGTTCTTGTATTTGCAAATGTCAGTGAAATGAGTTTCTCCTTTAACTGGGAGATAGCAACTTTTGGGTAAGAGGCACTTAAACTTATAGTCAGTATGAGAAAACTTCCAGATGTTTAGCTGGGGGATTTTTTTCTGTTTGTTTGTTTGAGTTGCATGTTCCTGACCTGCCCAATTTTCTTCTTGATTACAGAAACATGAAAGAATACAGGAAGTCCTGCATGACCTTATGAATACCTGTGCTAATTAAGTCACTGGCTTGGTTCTGGGAGAACAGCAAGGTAAGCAGTCAGGCCATGCCAGCAGCATTTCTTGTAATCTGCATGATTGTATTTCAACAAAGCTTTAGTGCTTTCAGATATCAAATTCATAACAAGGCAGGCAAAGACAAATAGCCTGCAGGTCTGAATGCGATAGATTTACTTTTAGTTCAAAGCTTTGGTGAGCAAACATCTCTGTTTTCCCTTCTGGGGGAAAAAAAAATACAAGTTCTGTGGTTGTTTTCTCTTTTTTAGAAGGTAATATCTCTAATTTCGACAATCAATTCCTGACCAAAGCTCAGCTTCCTGGGCTGACTCTGGGGAGGGGCTGGAGGAAGGGTGGAATGTTTCAAAACTTAGCTGATGAAAAGGCATGCTGTTTTGTGGATGCCTCCCAGAATTGTTTAAATCTGTGTGTGTGTGTGCGCGCGCGCTTATGAAAAGGGAGGGGGGAGAGAGATCTCCATGACAACTGGCCTGGCCAGTCTGTGTTCTCTGCAATCATTTTAGCTGGAATCAGTGCTGCGAGAGGTCATATGAAGGAGTTATGGGAAGCACAGCAGGTATTAGACACTAAACGACTGGTTTTCTGATTGCCTCAGATAATAACACAGAGTTTTGTCTGGGAAATACAAATCTGAGCATGGAGTGGAAAGGGAAATGCTCCAAATTTCAGGTAACAAAAATTGCCTTTTTAATGTTATGTCCTCCCATTGTAAAGTTTGATGATTTTTTAAAATTTTTTTTCTTACTGGTGGTGGTGTTTACTCCCAGCCGAGAGCGTCGGAGCGAGCTTGGATTCCCTGACTCTGGGGAATGATGTCATGCGGCAACAGTTGGATTCTATTAGCCAGGGAAAGAGGAAACATCCTGCATTTTTTGTTTTTGGGGTGGGGGGGGGAAGGGAGTTACTTTGGCTCTTTGTTGAATCTTGTGCAAAGGCTACAAGAAGTGTTTAAAAAAAAGTTTGTAACAAATTAACTCCCTGAAAATACCATTTAGGACCTAGACAGCATCAAACCTTAAACCTGCTGCAGTGATTACTCCTATAGGCAGGAAAATTATTATGGAAATGTTACAGAAATCAGAAGACTTTTCTTTCATCTTGAGTGCTCCTATATTCATCTTTAATGAGAAAATTAATTAAACTATAATTAAGCAGAGGATTTGGAGCCTCCCTGCGCTTGGGATCCTTTAGTAATTGTTTGGAGAATGTGCTGCTATAGAGTTTCTTCTGGGTTGGGCTCTCTCTCAAGCGGCTGCTCATGAATAGATGATGCTGGCAGCATTGTTCTTAATAAGGTTTTCAGTCCTAGACTGTGTATTTCATAGCTGTAAATCAGCCTTTTTGGGAGAAGACAGTGGGGAAAGAAAGCAGAAAACTCATAATTTCAGCAATTTGAAAGGGACTTTTCCTCCCAGCTTTCCTTTTGCTAAATGCTGTATTGAACACTTGATGCTAGGGTATCATGCATAGCATTTTAAGCAGAAAAATACCTAATGATGAGTGTACAACTGCTATATCCTAATGAAAAGACTTAGAAAATTGATATAATCCTACTTTGCCAAACATCACAAAACCACATTGCATCAGCAACCATGATGAATATATTAGGTCACCATTGTGTTGTTTAAATTCCCCTTTGGAAATGCTCATTTCTACTTTTATGCTGCTTTGTTCCCTTCTGTGCATTTCAGGCATGATCCAAAGCTTGCTGGAGTCCATGGGAGGTTTCCCATCAGCTTCAAAGGGCTTGGGATCAGCCTCCGCCTGAGAACTTCCCAGCCTCTGTGTCAGTCTTTTGACTGCAGGACCAGGCCACAGGCTCTCCCTTTTCTTTCTTGAACTTTCCAAACAGAAGGTCTTTTGTGTTGCTCCAAACAATGCCAGGCACTGCTGACTGGCTTCAGCATGGCTGCTAATAACACACGCTGGAGATAATGGTGATGCTGATCTCCACTTTCTCCTCATACCTTCCTAGAGGGGAAAGTGCAATGAATGGAAATCGGATCCTTCTATCCCACCTTCTCTCCTCACAAATGGCTGTTGTTTACAAGATTGTGTGTGTGTGTGTGTGTGTGTGTGCAAATTGATTAAAGGGCTGTGCTTCGGGGGGGAGTTCTAGGAAGACTTTAGGGAAAAACGCTGTGATAGCTGTGACCTACCCTAGAGCACTCATGCGGGAGGAGCAGGCTGCGCTGGAGCAGAACTGACAGCTGTCATCTGCAAACTGAGGGCTCGTCAGCACTGCCTACCACTTTGTGTCCACTCTTGCCTACCAGCTTGATTCCATAAATAAAATACTACTGTTGGCAAATATTGATAGCCTGGTTTGGAAAAAAAACCCAACTTTTTTCATCTCTTTGATGGCTGGGACCAGTTTAATAAGAAATCCTTGCGCTGTTTTTGACTGGAAATGAAATATCTCTGGAGCTGGTGTGCTAATTTGAACCATCTCCCTCCTTAAGAAGGAACACTATGATTATTTCCCAAGTTTAAGGTTCATTTGAGGGAAAAATGCTATTAGTCCCTGAAATGTCTAAGACGAACAAATCTAATGATTTTCAATGTTAGAACTGCTGCTTTTATAAGTGCTTACATTTTACAGCTGATCATCTTGGGAATCCTGAGAGATCTCGGCAAAGTGTTGCAAACTGGGTATTCCAAAGGCAACAGTGGGTTTTTGGTGTGTATCTGTTTGCTGTGATGCGGCAGGAAGCTTGGTGAATTCTCTCCCAGAGTTTCTGGCTGAGTGGCATTTCCCTTAATGGTCTGTGCTGTAGCATTTGCAAGTTACTTTGAAAAGTGATACAAGGCATCATTCCCTTGGTCCTTTAAGATAATTTCCATATGTTCTAGCATTCTGAATGGTTTCAAATGAGGTTTTCATACATTATGCTATGGATACCTTACAAGTAGGAAATAATAATAATAAAAAATACAATATATTTGTAACTACAATTGTAACAAGATTGACCCATTGTTTTTTCATCCATTGAGGGAGTGAGCAATTCAGGAAGGCTGCTGGTATAGCTGCTAAGGCAGGTGGAATTTTTGCGGGAGTCTGTGCAGGTGTAACAGCTCTGTGTTCAACACAGCACCTCTGGACAGGTCCTTAGCTCAGCATTTACAGTTTGCTGTAGTTGTCACTTTTAAAGTGCATTCATTTCTGTATTTCAAAGCCAATTGCTTTGTGTTGTCCTGATATAAATCTCCTCACCAGTCCTAGGTGTCCACCATGTTTGTGCCAGTGGCTGTATGTCCACATTCCGTCTGTGGATAGTCAGTGGCTCTGAGTTTTCCAGAGACATTTCATCCCATGGTTCCAATCCCATGGTTCCCATGGTTCTTTGACGGGATTAATTGCTTTCTGTCTCATTGTACTTAGAAGGAAAGTGGAGTGACACAGTAGAAATCTTTTTTGTTCTCTCTTCTTGGCTGTCTACCGAGTAGTTTCTATATTCTGAGGTATAGTGTTTTTATTTGCTTGTATTATCTTGCATAAGATCCTGTCTTGTGTAACTCCTTGTACACCCTCTATCCCTAGGCTGACAGCAGAAGTGTTGCCTGTTGAAGTGAATTCCAGGTTAATTGCTACCTTGATGTATTTGTCTTTATTACTTAGAAATACTTTGCTTGGCAAATGAGCTGAGGCTATCTAGAAGCCTAGGACTGACTTTGTCTGTACCATTCAATACTTGTTTCTGCTCTTACTCCTTTCTCTAAAAAACTACAGAGTCTTTTCTATTTTTCTTCTTAGGGAAAGTCTGTGAGACATTGGAAAAACCCTGTAGTTTTCTCTGTTTCTGCTGTTTTCTTTGAAGGTTGATCTTCAGAGCACCTGGTGTTGTGGACAGAAGTACCATTAAATTCTTGAACATGAGATCAGTATTCTTCATCTATAACTTTATGCCCACTATAGGTAGAATTAATTGATTGGAAACAACAGTCCTGCATGTTTAGTAGAGCTGCTCACGAGGATGCTCAAATCTTTCCTGATTTTCTATAAGTTAATTTCAGTTCCAGCAGTATGAACAAGGAGTTCTCAGTTGTTTCCTCTCATGTTCAGTTTTCTGGTCGTGAGTGTCTTCCTGAGGTGTAAAATGTGACACACAAAAGGATCTGTTCTGTGCAGCTCACACTGGATAAGTATGGCTACCTTTAATTACAGCAAGAACCTCGACATGATGGCACTGTCATTCTGCTCTGCAGTGAAGGCTCTCATTAGTGCTAATCTGTGATCTCTCTTCTGGCTGTGCATCTTTGACCCAGTTACTTTGCTGAACTTAGCACAGTTGCTAGTGTGACACAAAGCAGACTCTTGGCACAGCCCTGATCACAGAGCAGGGCAAGATCTGGCAACTTTCACGCAAATCCATTATAATTAAGGCTTCCGGTCTGGGATTTAAACTGCTTCTTTCTCTTAAAAGGCTGAGAGGCTTTTAAAAGTATTTTTTCAGGCTGAAAATGAACCCACTGCTGGTAGAGGCAAAGTTCCCAGGTGATGCTAGTTTTAGGCAGACCCGAAAGAGGCAGGTGCTACTCTTGTTCCTTCATCAGGCTTTGCACACATGCTTCCAACCTGAGTGTTTTTTGAACAGAGTCTCCCAGTTGTTCCTCAGTTTCATGTGACAACAACAGAGTCCCCTAAGCAGTTACAGGAGTGTTGCACAGCTGGCTTTCTTCCAGTGCCAGCTCTTATTCTGAGTTCAAGCCTCATGTAACGTTAATCTTCTCTGCTCACTTGGAGCCAAACTGCTGTAGTCAAGGGGCTCTTCAAAGGAGTCCTATTTCCCCATCCTCTCAGAGGCAGTGCTTCCTCCTGGAACCCTTTTTCCCCATCCTGTTGCAGTCTGATGACAAGAAGATGAATTGGAGGCTAAAACTTCTGCCAGTGGCAAGAGCACAGTCTGGCATTCCCTGTGCAGCTGGCATCCAAAGGATAGAAGCCATCAAATTATCTGTGCTCCTGGGCCAGCTGAGCCTGTTGGTTTATGACCAGAAACATCCCTCCTGTCTTTAAAGCTTCCTTGAAAGTTAAAAGGCGTCACTAAACATTTACCACATTTATGGGCATGCTGAGGACAGTTGGGCAATTTGGCAGTACAAAACCTGTTCCCTGCAATGCTGTTTCATGCCTTCTTGGTAGAGAGCAGAAAGCAATTTGAGGGCTGCAACAGTATGGAAACATTTGCAGCTGCACAACTCGCATTCCCATGTTTCAGTCTCTCACAGGCTCATGCAGACCTTCTATTATTAGTTTTAAAAGAATAGCTGACAGCTGATTAATTTGAATGGCGTATTCCAGAGAGAGCTGTTTTATGACTGTCAAGAGTGGCAAGCCAAGAAAATATTGACTGAAGTTACAAAGAGAGATTTCTGATGTAGAGCACAATCCTGTTTATCCAAAAGATTTGTAGGGGACAAAACCATCTTCATACCACCCTGCTGTCAACATGTTCAAGCCCGTGCTGGGGGAGGTGAGAAGCTGAACAGCTCAGCCTGTTTTGCATTCATTCCCTCGCAGTTTTCTGGGAGAGTTCCTGGGGGTTTCCTGGCATGTTATCACAGGGCAGGGGCTGTATTGCAACTCAGTCTTTAAAAACCCACCTAAAAAATAATTTCAAGTGACTCATTCTGGTGTTGGTTTTTGGAGAAGAGTCAAGTTGGTTTCAGAGGGAAGAGCGAAAATAAAACTACTTTTGGACAATGGATATACTCTGTGTAATCAGCTGATGCTCTGGATTAGAGCTGCTCTGCTGTGCATCAGACTGGGTTTCACTGTTGTACTGACCCTGCTGCACTCAGGCTCAGGGCAGCAGATTGGCTTTTGGAAGTGTATGAAGATCTAAGAGCAGACATTGGTTTTTCAGTACTCTTTTTATTAGCAGCAGCACATGACAGTAGGTTGCAAGTTGAGCAGTATTACCCCAGGATATGTGTAGGGGCCTGTCTGGTCACCGCTTTCATTTCCTGTGGAAAGCACTGCCCTTGTGTGCCACTTGTAAGCAAGACTCTGCTCACAGCCTGGGCAGCTGAGGCACAGTTACAGTACTCTTGCCCTGATCTGAGGCTTCAGCAGAGAAGGAGAGCCAGTTCTGTCCCTGCAGCTACAGAAGATGGTCCATTTAGGCCTTCTGCCTCCTACAACATCAAGCCTCTGCCATGAAGCTGTAATGTCACTTGCTTTCATGGGACTGCTCCCCCTGCCCTCCCTGTGGGAGGCTCTAGTGTGGCAGGAGTCACAACAGGTCAGAGTGAAGAGATGCATGGGGCAAGAAGGAAAAATTCTCCCCTAGTCATGAGGGTTGTTTTATGTAAAGGTTTGGGTGAAGGCAGAGGTTGAACCAACAGCACTTAGAAACGCTGACTTTGTGCCCACATGTTTGGAGCTCTTTGTGTGGTGAGGGGACTGCTATCCAAGTTGATTGTGCAGAGAACTCCATCAGCAGGTTATACTCTTTTTTTGCTCCAATCTCAGTGCACAGACAAATCTACTGTCAGATTTGACATGCTCTCCTCTTCCATGAAGACATTATCCAGTTTTCTACTGAAACACATCAAGAGCTGAGGTCCCTGCTGTGATTCATTTACTATTGGCTGATGTGCACGGACAGCAGAAAACAAATGTAGACATGACTCAGTAAACAAATGTAAACCTGACTTGATGCTGTGTACTGCAATAGCACAGAATGCCTGCTGGGATGTGTAACCATCTGGAAGAACTGGGCATCCAAAAGGCAGCCCCAGGTCATCAGCTGCAGCACCTTGTCAGCAGTTCCCAGTGCAGTTCCTGTGCTTGTGACTGTGATGGCTCTGATAATGGCCATGCTACCTGTTCTAAAAGTATGGCGAGATCCTCAGGTAGAGGAAGGCAGTGGAGTTATGCTAAAGCTTTCCATGATTTTTCTGGAAAATCTACACAGTTCATGTTCTGGGTAGGGCAGACTGATTGAAAGTGGCCATCTATCCAGAGGTTTCAGGAGTCAGGCAATGACTGCTCCAGTCAGGCTGTGAGATGTCCTGAAATCCTGAACAAATTCCTTTTTCCCCACCTCAAGATTTCCATGTACAAAAGTAGGCTACAGTAGGTGAATTCTCCTGTGTATCAGCCTCTTGCTGAGTTGTGTCAGGTGTGTAATGTTGTTTTGGCAGCTGCATTGCTGGTGTGATCTTGCCTACAGCAGCAGTGCTCATGGGCTGTCTGTCTTCTGAGATCTGGCATCACATGGGTCCCTCAGGGACACAGTGACAGGACAGACTCTAAAGTGAACTGCCACTGGTTCCTGAGAAGGGTTAGTTTTTACTACCTGTATTGGTGCCAAATGATATGCTGGCTTCTGGGAGCATTAAAATGTTTACTATTAAAAACTGATTTGTCATGAGAAAAGGAGAAACGTGTTGCTTGCAGTGAGGGAACAGTCAGCTGCTCCTGAGTCTGGTTAGAAAAGGGAAATGCTAGGAAATAGCTGGAGGAACAGTGCAGAAAAAAATCCCAGTTGATACTGTGAAAGAGTTAAGAGAACCTTAAATAAAACATAATTATTATGTTAAAACATAATTATTCTTCTGGGTGAGAGGTGGCCTTTCTGCAAGGTGAGCAGAAGGGGAGCAAAGTCAAAACCCAGGCTTCTGGCTCAGCTTATCATTTCAACACTTATCATTGCAAGATTTGCTTATGAGCTGATTTAAAAGCAAACTGACCCATCATTGTAGACTGGGAATCCTGTAAAATATTTTTTCACTATCATGGACACATGGTGTTCCCAAAACAAACCAGTCCAGGACACTTGTGGCAGTGGGGTGATGCTGGGACCTGCTGGGCTGTATCACTGCTGGATAGGAGCAGCAACTCTTGCCTCGGACAGATTGCTCTTGTGACAGTGGCTCATTAAAAATTGTCACATCACTCATGTTTCCATGACAGCCTCAGGTCTGACAAATGTGACAAAGCTGTGTTTTATCAGCAAATCCCCTGTGGGCCCTAGTCAGGAAAGCATATGGATAAGGAGAGAAAATTATTCTTCCTGCTCTTTGTTACTGACCGATTGTGCTCTTTGTGTGTGAAGCAGCCAGCCATGACTGGCTACATCTCTCTGCAATTTGCAGTACCTCCTGTGTGGGGCTGAACCAGTGCTGACTCAATACATTTTTCCATTGGTTAAGAAGTTTTATTTGTTGTTTTGGGGACCAAGTAAGCTCTAAATGTCAGATTGAAGTTCTGGGGATCAAAGCACCAGTGGAGGTACAGGGCAGACTTGGGCACTCTTGAATCAAACTGACAACTGACGTTTTTGCAGAACAGTTACAGAAATTCGGATAGGTATGTTGGCCAGGGTTGAACCTGTGGTGTGAGCAGTCAGACTTGTTCTCTTGCAGTTATTTAAAAAAACAAACAAAAAAAAGAGCAGGAGCGTTTAATTTATATTCAACTAATGTCTCCCTTTGAAATTCCTCAGCAAACACTACAAGATGCAGCTGTCTGCAACCGCTTATCTGTAGGTTATCTATTAATATGTTGTATGCCAAATCACACTCATACGTAAAACATGGACGAAACAAAACGATAAAATTATAGACATGGAGAGCTCTCTTTCTATCATGAACATATCCATCTTGAAATCTAGAAGGATCTGTAATACCAGTGTTTTCCCCTCTTATGCAGGGAAGATAAAAGAAGGGAAATAATAGTTGTATAAATAAGATAGTATGACATAAGTATAATGAAAAGGAGGAGGACTTTTTGAAGTAGAACATGATTGCCCTTTCCTGAATAGAATCAGATCTGCTTACAAGCATTCAGTCCATCTCTGAGGGGAATTGAAAACAGGATGCAGCTTTGCTAATATTGGCAGGTATTGGAGTTTTTTTAACTGAAGTGGTAGACCCTGGGGCTCTGTATCAGAAGGCTGTGAGTTGAATCCTGGTGCTACACTCAGGACACGAAATAAAATGGAATCAGGATGTCTCTCAGACAAAATTTTGTCATGTACTAATAGCAAATTCTAATTTCTGAGAGAGTGGTGAGACACAGCAACATCTTGCCTAGAGAAGTTGTGGATGCCCCATCCCTGGAGTTGTTCCAGGCCAGGTTGGATGGGACTTAGAGGAACCTGGTCTAGTGGAAGCTCTCCCTATCAATGGCAGGGGAGTTGGAACTAAATTATCTTTAAAGATCCCTTCCAGTCCATACCATTTGGTGATTCTATGAACTTTGTGACACACCAAGCACAGTCAGTGGGAAAATGAAAGACAAGGAATGCAAATGGGTTTATTCTCACAGGATGCTATGTACCTCAGCACAGCTGGGTATTTTGTGAGGGAATACCTTTGTTTCGCATTTTTAACAAAATCAAATCTCTATTTTGAGAAAGAGGAAAAAAGACTTCTTAAGAAGGAGAAGGTGTTGCTTAATGAATGAAGTATTTCTGTGCAAGGTTGAAATTCTGTGGTGTTTTTGGCATTGAAAGTAGAAAAGGCAACGTGTGAGAACAGTCAATCAAAAGGAGTTGACAACCATTTCATAAGGTGTGACCTTTGTATGTAGGCTCTGCTGGTAGCAGTGGTGTGCAGCATGACCAATCACGTTGTAGATTCTTTTGCAAATCTACAGCAAAATGAAGTATTAGGTGACTCATGAAGTTTCCTGCAGAGTGTTCTTGGTCTCCTGGTAAGAGCCAGTCCAAGCAAGGTACCTCTTCCATTGCACCTTTGCAGGGATGGTGTAAGAAACTGTGTGGATGACATCACAGCAAACTCAAATTGCCACAGTGTTTGAAGAAAAAACTACTTAGGTGAGACCAACATTTTGAGTTTGGTTTGTATAGTGTTCACTATGCTAAGTCTTACTCTGCTTCTGAGGTAGTGGGTGTAATAATAACTGGGTTAGTAAAGTTCAAGCCTGATGAGCACCACTGTTAATTTGAGTAGAATATTGCCTTCTTCTAGCTGTAGCTCTTCTAAAGGTACACGCATTTTGATTTTCAAGAGCCATTAATTATCTTTTGGTTAAAAGGAAAGGTGAATGAGTCAATGCATATCAATTTGCTCATCACTTTTTCCCAATCCTGTCACAAATCTGTGGCTAAAAATGCAGTACTTACAAAATTTCTTCATCCTGTATCTCAACGGGAAGTTTGCATTTCTGTTGTTTTTCTACAGGCAGCACATTTCTGTCGGCAGTACAGGTGGGGAAGTGGAAAACCAGATCCTTAGAATTGTGAAAAAGTGCTTTGTCTCTCAGCTGTCTGCATCCTAGCTTGCATTTTTCATTCTACCTTGAAAATCTTTCCCCAGAAAAATGAGTCTGAATCCCAGACACAATATTCCTGTAAAAGCAACTGAGTCATCTTCCCTGGGAATTGAGAGAGCTCTGTGACCTGGGGTTACTGTCTTAGTGACTAAGATGAACAGATAGTTAGGAATTTGCTGTAAATCTATATTATACCGTTCATTATTGTTTCTTTTGTGTGTAGTTACACAGGGAGAAAGCAGACAACATTGCTCTGAAACAGGTTGGGGTTGTTGGTTTTTTTGTTTTTTTTTTTTTGTGTTAATGTAGTAGCAGGCAAAACAAAAACTAGTGGGACTCACAAGGACTAAGGTGGAGAATTAAGAGAGATTTTTCTCTCTTTTCCTCTTTCCCCATCATTAAAACCTTCCAACCAATTCACTTTTTGAAGCAGTTCATGTTTCACATCTAATTGTTAAGTTTCCCCCACTTACACCAGCTAGGTGGATCATATATTTGCAGTTTCATAGCTGAGGCTTTATCAATAATCTTATGTATTCAGGTAAAAGTAAACATGGCAAATATCTTTATGAGGGAGTTAACTTGCAATAAATCTGTGGTGTACACAAAGCAGCAGATCGGGTCTCAGAAAAGTGTGTCTGTGAGTAGGTGATTATACAGATTTTTATTCTTCCTCTCTCCCTGGATAAAAAAGACAATATCCAAAGGGGCTATGCAGGATATTGTATTCAGTTCTCTTCTTAATCTGAAAGCTGTTACAGATGGGAAAGAAATTGCCTGCATTTCCAATTGTGGGAAAGACGTGGACAAATGCCCTGAAGGGCAAGAGGTGTGTATGGCTGTCAAGAAATAAGGAAAAGAAAGGCATTAAAACTAATTGAATAATTAGGTCTCATTCAAGCGGTGATTCAGAGAACTTGGTTTTGGCTCTCTTTGGACAGAAACTTTGGAAGAAGCAGTAGCCAAGAGATGAATGAAAATGCACCACAGTTCTCTTGGCATACTGCCTTCCAAAATAGATGGTGGAGCATCTCATGGAGCTATTAGCTGCTGTGTTAAAAATGTTTCTTATCTTGGTCACAAGCAGAGCTCCTCAGAGATGAGTTTAAAAAAGATATTCTACAGCAGCTCTAGTCAAAGCAGGGTTCATTTTTAATTGTCATCCATGCTGTCAAATGACTGCTCAGTGTCAGTCAAAGAGAGGTGGAAGGCTTGAAGGGATCTAGACTGTTTTATTAGGTGACCAAGTAGATAAAATATATGAATGCAATGCAAAGGAGACATGGTAGTGGCTTTGACTTATCAAATGGAAGGCTTTTTACTGGCATGTGAAAGTTTGGTTAAGTTAACAGATTAATAAGTTTTACTTTAGAAGGATTCTGTACCTGATGGCTGTTATAATTTCCTTTGTCTTCGTTTAGAGGTTTATGTTAACTGAAGTCTAGTTTCTACTTCTCCATGTACTGTGGAAATCTGATTCATGGTGTTGTATGAGTATATCCTGATCAACCTAGAGATTTCTGGTGCAATAAGGGTTGTGAGAAAAATGAATATTTAGAAATGACAGGTTAAATCACAGATTGGATTGCTGGATCTCATCCTTGGGCTAAAGGACAATGTCACCAACTTCCCTTTCCTTTTCCCAGAGGAGGAAATTGTTCTAGCCCAGAAGTTGACGGGAGTTTTGTTGTAATTATTTAGATTGCTTTTACCTTGTTGTATACTGGCAGCAGATGCTTCTTTTGTCTTGCTGTATGTGGAGAACTATCAATGAAATTTTTTTCAGCTCTGTTGCAATTTTTGGAGTAGTCTTTTTGCCAGAGAAATATTTTAAGACACTGGAAATCTGTAGACAACTGGTGCAAAAAGCAGTGAGCCTATAGATTGAAATTGGTCTTACCAGTGTTGTTGAATCCTAAATTCCTTTTAATTTGAACATCAGAGAGTAGTGATTACCTAGAGAACTTAAGGAGATTCCTGAAAGCTCAAAGTTTAACTGATGTAAATAAGCCTGTACCTTTGTGGCACATCTCAGCTGCAGAATATGCAATGACTGGGAAGCACTGGTTATTTATTTTGGGGTTTGGAGTTGTCAGGGAGCATTACCGTGATCTTACACAGGAGTAATAGAGCTGGGCTGCTGCACAGACAGTCTAGTGGTAATTTAAAGACAGAGCTAAAATCTGAGACCCCACTTATGCTGTTACTGAGCTAAAAATTTGAGATCCCGCTTATGCTGTTACTAAGGAAAGGACCTTTCTGATGCCTTTCCAGCTCAGACTGTTGAAGCTCTGTGTACACAGTAGGTTTTCTTTTCTTTTAGCCATGTGGTACATAACTGGACTTGCTTCTTCATGTCTCTGGGCAGTTGGATTCTGCTATATTTTCCCTTTATGGATGATCCTGGTTGAAAAGTCTGCTAATCTCCATTGGACTTGACAGAAAAGAATGTTAGGGATATGATTTTGAAACTGAAAAGTGCAGCACTATAATAAATTGTGGCTCTCTGGTTGAACATGAGGATAAAACTCATTCCAGACCCTGTGTTCAAATGGAACAGTTTATGAATGGAAGCACAGCCCCTGGATTGTATTTCAGCATTAGTCTCTGGTTTGGAATTGTGCTGTTTCCAACATAGACAAGGATATATATTTTATAAGCTTTCATTCTTCCACTCTTCAGATTGTTTGAGGATAAAATCTCTTGTGCTGGAGTTGGCTGTGGACTATATGCCATAGGAAAAATATTTTAGTTTTTTGAAAATAGCTTTATGTTTGGCTGAAGGAGAACTGGCTAATACTTAGACATATCATATTTGTTTTTCTTCTGCTTTACCTTAATTTCTCACTCTCCATGTCTTCTTTTATGTTCATCATCTCTGTCCCAGCTCTGACACCTGTCAGACAGGGTTAACTCTGCTAGGTGACATCACAGCCATGTGTGCTGCTTGCTGTCATTTGAACAGTCAGGTGTTCAATGAAGGGCACCAGCTGCAGTAAGTGTGAATTAGTACTATTTATATTATATTATATAAATATAATTAATGGTTATATTCAGATGGGCTAGCTGGAATACAATAATGGTGCAGTTATCAAAGAAGCAACCAAATCAAAAGAAAACATGCTTAAGGAGCATGTGTTAGGAAACTGGGAGTCTTGGACTGAAGTCTATAAATGTTCTAGCCCCTGCTGCAGAGAAACAGCAGCTGAGTAAGAGATGCTTAAAGATGAAGAAGGAGCCAAAACCTCCTGTCAGTTAACATACTGTGGTTTCAGCCACTGCTTAGAACTGTTTAGTTTTAAACCTCTCAGGTGGTTTATGTTACAATGTTGACAGAAACAAAAATGAGATGCAAAAAGAAAAGCTTAGGGAAAAAGCTTGAGGTGTGATTTTACATACGTTAACTGGCAACTTAATTTTTTAAAAATGTATTCCTTCTCACTGGGATATTTAAAGATGCTGAGCTCCTATAACTTTGGCTGAGAAATGTTTATTGATGTCTAGCAATTTCTTCATCTCTTAACTGACAAGAGAGGGTTTTAGTCTTGGTTTTGCTGATTAATAAGGAGATGAAAGACCTTTGTTCAAATAGGATGCTCATTCAGTCTTTTAAAACATCGGTTACTCTTGTTTTTTAAATAATTGGAAAGAATTAAAAGGGGACTATAACAAGGCTTCTTATTTCAAGTAGAAAATAGTGATAGAGCTACAGCAGCTAGTTAGTAACATCAGATGGGCTGAATTGATCAGATACCTAAATATGAAGGACACACAAAAAGAACTGTTCCAGCAAAAAAACCTCTGGAGATATTCAAACCCCACCTGGACAAGATCCTGTGGAACCAGCTCTAGGTGAACCTGCAGCAGGGGTTTTGGACTGGATGGTTTTCAGAAATTCATCCCAATTCCAGTTATTCTGTGATTCTGTGACTTTTATAGCATGCTTGGAAATTGCAAATATAGCATCTGTTGCAGAAGAGGAAAATTCAGGTCAGTGGTTCTGATCACGATAAACCAACCGGGAGGGAAAGGACATGTGGAGCCTTGGAGTTTAAAAGTAAAAGATAGATTGTGCTGAGCAGTCTGATAACTCTGATTGCTCTGTTGCAGACTCAGAGAAGTGGCATGTTTGTTCTGTTTGGACTTTTGCTTGGTAGCAGAGCCACAGAGAAATTTAGAACCAGCAGAGCAACTGAAGAGTGAATTGATAGGGGTGTTAAGTTAAGACTGCTGTTGAGAGAACAATATCATGTTGTATGGAGCTTATTAATGAACTACCACGTAAGTATCTTGAGACTACTTTCATCCACTATCTCCATAAAAAATGTTCATTAAAAAGAATATGCAGTTAGATTTGCTCCTTCTTACACAGCTGATTTGGTGATTTTTCAGACTGAAATAAAGGAAATGGCATGACAGTGTCATCACCTGAAGATGAAGACAGCCTGGGTGGGCTGAAGGCAAGCAAACACAAATTTAAACCAAAACCAATGTTTTCACAAGAACTAGGTGCTATATGAAGTGGAGAGCAAGCCAAGACTGCTATTGTGGCAGATCCTTCAAGTCCCTTATTTAGTATGTAGAAGAAACACCCTTCCCTTTGACTGCTGGTTATGATTTAAATTTTTTCTTGTTTTAAGTTTTAGTTCAGCTTCTCTTAATAGCCTTTACTGGTAAGAATATGTGTAGGCAACACAGTGGGAACGGATTTTGCAAGTCTTTTTCTGATGCTTTGAAAGCTGTAACACAATTGAGATAAATTAGTAGTGCCAACAGGCCTGTGAACTCTTCTCAAGAATGTTCTCTTAAAACAGAGGGTAGGAATCTGGGTCAAATCCATTTGTTAAGTGATGTGTTAAATTTTTTTTTTGTTATTGCCAAAGCATTAGTTTAAATAGTTATTTGTCTGTATGTTCCTATTTTTTGTTTCTTAATGGAAGTATTAACGTGTATTTTTTTAATGCTTTTCTATCCATAAACCATAACTTGAATATTTTCCAAAAGAATTTTTACTAATAGTTTCTGCTGAAACTAGTTCTTGGGGAATCCATTTGCTGTTTGATAGAGGAGGTGTAGGTTTTCTTTGCTGTTTATAGTGCCCAAAGAGAACTTTAATTTTCACCCCCATACACCCCCTAACAAACCCCAAACCCCCATATTTGGCCTGAGTTCTCAGGGAGTACTCAGTGAGACTCAGATTGCTTGGCCAATCTGAACAGGGCCTTTGGACCCCTTCAATCAAAGTCAACACTTCTTTTCCCCTTCCCAGTTCCTGTGGTTGGTTTTTTTTTTTTCTTTTAGCTTGTAGAACTCATTGGTGCTATTTAAAGTAAGCCTTAGAAATAAGGTTCAGACTAAAATACAGTGTCCCTGGGCCTTAAGTCCAGATGCCTGACCTCCCTTTGATACTTTATGGAAGCAACAGGGGCCTGTAGTCATTCCGACAAAACTCTGCTGATTTCAGGAATAGAAGTTCTTCAGGATTCAATATGTTGGCACAAAACCTACAGGAATGTTACTGTCGAGTAGGTGTTGAAACCTTTCCTACTTCCAAATTACTATTTTTCACAGACAAAAATGAATAGAAATGCTCCTTTTAATTTTGAGTTAACTGAGCAAGCAGACTAAAATGCTTGATTTTTGAATAAGCTGATTTCACTGAGCTGTTGGGCTGAAAGCTTTATCAGTAGGCACAATTCTGCGTATTAAAAATCAAGCCGTTCCCAACTCCCTGGACAGGTGTTTCTCTATAATCCTGCTCATGTCCTTTTCCCATCTTTGTCTCTGTAGCTGTTGATTTCTGAAACATGAACCTGTAATCTTAAACTCAATAACTGATTGCAGAAGCAAGGTGCCTTCTGTACAGCCCATTTATAGAGAAAAGTATTTCTAATTTAATCTTTGTTTTTCCTTAGATGGTTGAGTTCCCAGGTGACTGGACAAGTCAGGCAATAGGAATAATAGAAGTTTTGCACTATGTAGTGCTAGATAAAATAAAATAACAATCAAAAGTTGATAAACTTCTTGCGTTTATGTGAAACAAGTAAAACTCCTGACTAAATTAGAACTGAGTAAACACTTTTTACCTTGATTTACCTTGACCTTATCACTGAATTTTTCAGACAGCTTGCTTTCTTAAATCTTCTGTATGATCTACAGACATCAAAGCAATCTTGTCTAACAGCATAATGATTAATGGGGCTTGGCTGAAGCAGGGTAGCTTTGAAGGAAAATATTTAGCTGGCAAGTATCTTTTATTTCCTCCAACAGAAAAAGAAAATTATCTATTAAATATATTTGCTTCTCCTTTACATGGGTAAAGTACCTTGCTAACAGTGTTTTGAAAGATTTCTGTAATACCTTTAAGGAGATTTGTTATGGTGTTTCCTCATGTGGAATTTTGGCTCCGTGGTTTTTTTGTCTATTTTCATTGGGCATTCACTTGTGGAATTGCTCTGAAAATGTGCTGTATTGAAAACATGCTGTATTGAATGACATACACTTAAAGTCTCCCTCTTTTCTTGTAAGAAACAAGATTCCTTCTTACAACCTGAAAGCCACATTGTGTGTGGCAGGAGTGAAACACCTTCTGAGAAACTTGAAGCTCAGCAGATGCTCCCTTGAAGGTGCCTGTGCAGGCATCCCCTGGACTGACTGCTGAGCTCAATACTTTTGTGTTGAATGAACTGTCTGCTTAAAGCAGCTCTGAAAATTAATGCTCATTCTAGAGCTTTTGTACAGCACCATTAAATACACAAGATGCAGAAGAACCTACTCTTCCTTCCCTACAAATGATGTGTAGGGAAAGGATGGATTGATTAGTCTCAGTGTAGTAAAACAAAATGCTGGGTACATCATTGTGCATTGAATCATCTTCAGTTATAGATTTAAATGTTGTACTGTCATGTAAGAGCGTAGCCATAGCGAGCATCTGAAAGGACTCACTGTCAACAGCCTGTTGGGTTTCAACTACGTTATTCATAAGATTCTTTCCTCCCTCCAGCTGTTTCCACAAATTGGAAAGGCTTTATTTCAGTTTATAAATGCTATTTCCCTATTGTTCATGCCCACAGATATTTTCCATGCCCAAATATCCATCCTCCCAAGAAAAGGAATCCCGACCCCATAAAAGAAGCCATGTGGAATAATCCTTTGAGGAGAAAGTCCAAAATGTCACAATATTGGATTTGCCATCTGCAAAGCTTCAACAGCTGGTATTCCTCTGTTGTGTATCTGTGGGTGGGGACATGGGGCACAGAGCAGAATATGAGTGGGGTGTGGTTGCGTTTCCAAAGAGCTCTCATTTTTTGTGTTGTGGCTCCAGTTTTCCCATTAAAACTGGAAGGGCCGAAACTTGCTTCTGAGAGAATTGAATGGAGCAGTTGCTTGATGGTTTGCTACAGCATGAGTTGAATTTATCACTCACAGAAACTCCAACTTTACTGGCTTTTTGATGAAAAGACTGGTCAAAGGGTTAAGAAAATGCAGTTGTCTGAAATAGCAGAGATAATACCTTGAAACTGCCATAAAATTAAACTGTAGTTTGAAAAAAAAGCCCTCAAACTTCAAACCATTTTCACACATATATTTTCTTTAGAGCCTCACCTATCATATAGCTGCTGTGAAGAATCAGCCAAAGTGAATTTCATGTTTTTCACACCCTAAGACTCTCTAGGACCAGAAAAAAGATTCTTAACATAACTCTTGCATCTAAAACATAGGATAAAGAAAACATGTTGCATGGATGTCCCACCATGCATTCTTCTTTAGGTTAAATAGGAGGATATTTGACTGGGGAAAATGAGGTAGGAGTTCAGATGTTAAGTATTAGGCACACACCAGAAGAGAGGCAGTTATTCCCTCAGGAAACTTCAGGAATTCATGCTCTGTAGGAACCTGTGAATCCTGGTGCGTTTATAACACCTACAAATTTCAAGGCAAATTATCAGTTAAAAAACCTCATCCCAAAATCATCAGATGAGCAGATAGTCACAAAAGGTATTTGAAGTGGATTCATAATCTCATAAATCTTTACCTTTTTGAAGTTGCAAAAGGCATTTATTTTAGCAGGGAGAAATCTGCTGTCAGTCAGCTTTTGTCCACTGTGCACTAGGCACAGGTACAATTTTATCTGCCTCTATAATACAAATCACTTTCTTGGCATCATAAAAAGGTTCATAGGTATTTATCTACCTTTTGGAGGACTTGGACTGAGTTTTGAATGAACTGTGGCCAAGTTTGTGGTACCAACTGGAAACCACGTGGAATTTGGCAATGCAGACTTTGTGCCAGACAAAACTGTTTAGTACCTGTCTTGAATGTTTCGATTTGTTCGTTAATCAAACACAGGGGAAAATACATTCACAGGAAGCTGACACGGAAGAGTTTCAGTGTAATAGATTTTTTAACTCTCAAAGATATTTGTTTTGTGATGATGGCATTTTTAGTAGGAAAGTAGTGTTCATACTCTGTGTGTATACTTTATTCTACTCAATTTACTTACTGGAAAAGAAGTTTTATTTGTGAAGTTTATTATCAAGTTGTGTGTGTGCAGTACCTCTGTGTCTGTAACAGTTTGTCTATTTGTAGATGCACGTTTTTAAATTCTCTGCTTACTGGTATTGGGAAGATGAGTGTGCATACAACTGAACTGAAGGAGGAGTAGGAAACAGGAGAGAAGTCTTAGATGTAATTTCCTTTCTGATATCACCCTCTATGAACAGTAGCAAAGGAGTGTCTGAAACTACAGTTTAGCTGACAACTGTATAAGCATAAACTCTATGAAAGCAGAATAGAATTGCAGTTTTCCCTTTCACTGAATGAACTATGTGTTATCAGAGAATAAGCTGAGTCGGAAAGGACCCATGAGGATCATGGAGTCCAACTCCTGGCCCTGCACAGGACACCACAAGGGTCACAACATGTGCCTGAGAGCATTGT